>WSZQ02087108.1:0-42633 GCA_019419845.2 Weissflogia rhopalogaster
GACTATAAAAATCCTCACACCTTTTCATCTATCAACCGTTGCTAAAAAGTATTTAATTAAAAAAAAATCACAAAAAATTCAACAAATGCGCCGATGTAAATATCATTCAGATTGATCGTGCTGGATGCAAGTTATTGGCAATTAACAACAAAAGGGTCAGAGATTATTCCGCGCTCCATAAAATTATATTGTGTTTGACCTCTATCGATAGATAATAAAATGTCTCATCCAAATTTGTTAAAATTAAATTCATTAAAGTGCAAATTGATGATATAATTACAATTAAAGAATTTGGTGAATATATTTGCCGCAATTAATAGTTTTTCCTGGCTGGTGACAGTTTTATGAGGGTCGCTCGAGAACCTCTCTATCATTCAAGAATAGGCCACTACTTAGGCCTTGAAACATTCGAGGCCTATTTAACGTTCGGCATTTATTCAATCAAATTTTCCAGCAACGATGTGACGTCTTTGTTCACTCCAGCAGGTTGGATAGGAACTAAATAGTATATATCATGTGTGGAAACGGCGATTTTAGGCATGAGAGTAGTGAGAAAAATTATCGTTTGATATCTTTTCGAATGTTTTAGAAAATTCTTGTTCTAACGTCTTTTTAATTTACAAATCTTAATAATAGAAGACCATGACGACTAAAACAAAAGCACGTGCGTTAATTCGTTTCATTAGTAGGTCCTAGCGATTTTGAGGTAGATTTACTTCAAACCGCCGCCTTTCGGTACATACGTTCGAAAAAATCTATCATCTATTATATCTAATTGTACACGTCAACACACATATGACACATATGTCATCGAACTAAAATTTCATGAAATTTAACGCCATACCGCGAGGTCGAATTGCTCTCGTAATTAAACAGGGGCAACATTGACAACATCGAGTTGCTCATACTCATACATTGCGTGCACGCAATTACAAAAGTGAGTCAATATATTCATTGACAGATGATTCGGCGATTACATTACCGAATTCGTCCAATAACATCCATGAAATTGAATTCCAATGTCTGTTGTGTCATCTAAGTACTAAGTAGCCACGGCACTATGTGCGTCTAAGCATTAATTTAGTAAATACCCCAATGTCAAAATTAATGCACATTTTGGCGTTTGCCATTAGTGATCGCGTGCTGCGGATGGAAAGTCGAACGCAAATCATGCATGACTGACCAGCACGAGATGATATTTGGACAAGATACACATATAATTAACCAATTTGTAGCTTGTAATTGAATTTGTGGAAATACATCCCCAGATAGATACATAGAGACGCGTTCGATTGCAAACACCACACAAAGGAGTTAATTGTGCCGCGCTTGGATATTAATTAGGCTAATGAGTAATGTTTGATATTGGTTTAAGTGAAAATTTATTAGAATATGCTTTATTTTGAAATAATTTTGTGTGGATATCCACATATACAATTCTCTCTTCGACGTAAGCTTTGGCTCCATAGGCCACCAAGAAAAATAGCAGACTTGTATATTTCTATTCAGTTCATTCAAATTTTGGCATTTTTATGTGATTTACAAAGATTGCGCTCTTATTACATAAATTACATGTAAACTTTGAGCGACTAAATTTTGATAGTAGGTTAGTCCTACATGTAGATGTTGAAAACGTCATTTCTTGTGTTTATAGATGTATATTCTATCAAAGAAATATAAAAACGGCGAAAATAAATCACTTCAGGATAAATTAAAAGTGGAACTTTTTATACGCAGGCAACAGAAAATAATTGTAAAAGAAACACCGTAATTAATTATTTTAATGAGCCTAGTTTAATACCGGTTAAACTAATCGTTTATTACTAAGCTTTATTTATAGGTTAGCATAGGTTATGTACGAACAGCTGCATAATTCGGTGCGGTTTTCTTTTGTCTCTACAAGTATACTCAAGAGGTTTGAGTTTTTCCTTGTTTTTTGTCATGTTTTGTGCTTGCTCTCGAGTGCAATTCACAAAACTGGGTCACTAAGCTTTGCTGAACGCATTAATTATACTAACTACTGAACTAATGCAACTAATCACAAACAACGAACGAAAACAGAGTTTACGTTTCTTTTTTGTATCCTTTGATTAATTAACCTGTAAAGAAACTTAAAAATATCCCAAACATTGGGGCGCTTTAATGGCGGACCTAGAAAAACGAACGCAAAAGGTATAAAACGGTTGATAGTACTGCCACTGTAGAAATCCAACCCTCGACTTTTACACAGGCAGCGAGTGAGTATTCAAATGATCGTTGGATGTAATTGCAAGTAATGATGGAACGACGCCGGGCCAGTCATTTCGTCTCCCCGTTCATACGCTACTTTTTTTCGCTCGCGCAATCTAAATACTCGACGAGTTTAAGGGCGTAGGCGCGCAAAGTTACTCGTATCAAACAGCGACAGCGAACTCCCCGCGGACAAGCGTGGTTCAATCATAAAATAAGGCCCCGGTCACAAAACCGAATCAAGCGTAATGAAGCCACGAGTTTATCACGCTATAAACCAGTGGAATTAAACCATATAAAGGAGCAAAAAATTGAGTTTTTGGATAAGCCTTTAATCGCCTTACGCATTTGATACATATTCCTGCAAATTACTGGAGTTTATGTTGCTTAATATCCGCGTTCATGTATCCACAACCTAACATGTGTTATCATCATTATGTGTTTTCTACTTTGATGTTGTTAAAATTGCACAATTTTTCAGAAGTAATTTTTCCTACTTCCTCGTCGTAAGTATCAAATTATTCTACTGGTACATAATGATTTATTGTAATTTGTCTTAAAATTTAAAGAAAGTTACTATCGCTTGACAATCATATTATAAGGAAAATGTTTTTTCAAGGTGGAAATTTCTTTTAAATGGCTGAAAATACACTATTTACACTTTATTTCGGTGTAGTAGAATTTTCTCAATCACGTAAATGGATGTTATATTTTTAAAATATTTTCTTAGCCCGATAAATAAGATTCTTAAGACTATTTTCATAAAATTACTAAATAATAATAAAAGCATTTCTTTATTGTTCAAGAAAGTGCAACAACCACATAAAATTACCTTAAGTGGTCCATCATCTTAGCCTATACTTAGTCAGAACCACAATACATGTTCTTTTACATCATATAATTACATATGTATATATAGTATTAGTTAGATCGTAATGACATACATAGATTGGCGTTGTGTATGCCACGCAACATGCACGGCGATAATAAGCTGTTTAGCCACGTGCACGTGCACCTCGGTGGCTCGGGTGGCATTGTGTGCACACGCAGGGTGGTGACGGAGGCGGTGACGCGAAGGCGGGGGCGGGAGTTGTGATGTCCATCCGAGCATCGCGGGGGGCAGGTATCCCTGGAGCAGTCGATATAATATGTCATGTTGTCATTCGGCAAGTGAGTAATTACCGTGCGCGGCTATTGCCTATTGACAGATGCGTAATGTGCATTGTGCGACGTGTAATGTGTGATGCTCTGCGTGCAATGCGGCGTACAGATAGACAGGTACGACGATGCGGTTGTACCCATGTTGGACGGGAGTGCATGGCAGAGCATGGCAGGGACTGCTTCACGTAGGTAGATCCAATTGGGAATTGGTCACTTATGCTTATGTCACATGTGTCGTATCTTGATGGAGGACATGGAAAGAAACAATTTAGTTTGCTTAATTGCATATTGACTTAGGAAATGTTTTGAAATAGGTATGTCTTTGTCAGAATTGCAATTTTTGGTTCAAATTTGGAAAATTGTAATGCTATGCTTCGATCAATGCTTCTTATCAAAAATCCGTGCACTCCTTCCATAACTTAACACGATTTTCTTGAATATCGTGACTACATCTTATAAAAATAATTATAATATCAATTTATTTACCTATTCTTTATTATATTTATGCATTTTCTTGGTTGTCACATAAAAATTTAAGAGACCATAGTCTGACAAAATCAACTAACTCATGAAAATCCTCTATTATGCTTAGTAAAACATAGTTATAAACATAAATATTTCACTGTGAAATCTTCCTACTTTGAGAAATATTTTCAGTAATAAAAATTAATGCGCGCCATTAACGTCGGCTCTTACGAACTAACCCAGAATGTTCATAAACGTTTACTTGTCGTGCTTTCAGGTAATGATAATACAAAGCAAATATTCGATTTGCAATTAACGACGCTACGGTAACATATACTGATGTTTAAAATAACCTCAAACAGTAATTATCGATTATTTTTAATTAACCTCTCCAAGAATTGCTTTAAAATGGTTTGCTAAAATACTAGACATTTAAGAGACCGTTTAGTTAATATTATTCTCGAAATGTTTACTAACATAATAATCGTAAGAATAGTACTTAACATATACGGTATCTATAAAGAGGATTATTATCATTTTTAAGATGTCAGTTAATTAATGATTAAAACCAGTTGGGGCACAGATCAAGTCCTGTGCAAATGATGCGAGGCAGCGCGTTATACAAGCGGCCTCTAATTGCTAATGATATTCCAGTGGTTGTGGAGCATTGCGGCGGCAGTTAATGAAAATCTAATTGTGGGCAAATGCGTATAAAGCAGCCGACGTTGAGTATGAAGGCGCGCAAAAGAGTCCACGATTTTCAGCCTTCGGCGGCGGTGTTTATCGCCGTTTTCTAACGATTGGTGGAACATTCGCGAACACGCAATAAATTACCGATTGCAAAATTTTCCATGTCGGTATTTTATTTGTGATTTTACGACGTTTGCAACATTTACGTGTGCGTATAGATTACATCATATTTTCCACGATTGATTGTTGTGGTTATCTTTTCTATCTATTTATTATTTCGGTATCTAATAGAGTTATAGGTTTCACCCATGTGAACATTACACTATTCGACAATACAGAACAATATTTGATTTGATGAATTGACGAATACTCTTCTCAGTAACATGTTGAGGGGAGAACTTCAATTCTCAACGCTTTGACTTTTCATTTAAGGACATTTAAGTTAAAAATTGGTGTCATCTTTATATCTCCTCGTTTTTTATTTATTGCGTACATTCTTGCGTGCTTAATTATGATCGGAAGCGAAATTCCGAAACGTTTCTGAAATGTTTATTAAATTTTCTTTTTCGATATATCAAGTAAAATTAAAACTCTATAGTCTATAGTTGAGGTTAGCTCTTGTTTGTGGCAAGGTGCTCAACATGTCAGATAATTGCTGATACAGTTTCAGGCCGTTTAAGCGGTCATGCAGAAGCTGTTCATGCCGACTACGTGCACAATAAGACCACGAAGGTAACTTAGTGGCAGCGGTTTACAAACGCAAACTGGAGTTGTTTACGTCCTGTCCGCGTACGAACCAGGTGAAATTGGTATTAAGTTAAATCGAAAATGACCAAAAAGTTGAAGGAACAACCATTGTCATCTAAAACTGGATGCCTCATATTATTATTATGTAATTATCTATAACAATGCAGACGTAAAAACTTAAAAAACGCGGACAATAGATAACGACTGGGTGCTGGGAGTGCTTTAGTGGATCTTGGTCTTGAGACGTTAAGTCACTTTACGTTAGGCGACAATGCCGCAAGTGTGGCTTGTTCCTCGCGCGGTTGAACATCGCACACTTAATTGTACGATGATGCAATCACGCACAGTTGTAGGCACTGCGTATATACTATACGCACAGAGACATGACGACATATTGCACTATTACGCTATTGCTATACTACTCGAACACATCGCATGTATTCATGCACATAATGTCGTCCAATGTGCGATGATAAATCATGCACAAATTGTTCAACTAATTTCCCTGTCCTCTAGATGTGATCCAAACGGTGGTCAAACATGAAATATGATAATATATCTTAATCTTGTTCATTTAACTCGGTATATTTGAAAATATTTAAATTTGACAATTTAAGTGTACCAGATGAAAAATACATGATTTTTTTTCTTCAGGTAAGCCAAATGCTTTGAATTTTTGAAGACAATTTAATGCATAATACAAAAGCACAATCTATTTATTCACAATAAAAAATCAATACTTAAATTAGAAGTGGAGAAAATGTTTATATCGCCCCGCTTTATTGAATTGCTTAATTGTGAACACTTTAGTGCCCTTAATTTTAATCGGAATCGAAAATGCAAGAAGTTTTTGCAATAATAAAACTGGCTTGAATATGACATCGTGTGTTTTCAGAAAAAAATTGCATGTTTTTATACCGTTTTATAGTTATAAAATATTTTTTATATGTTTTTATTAATCAATTAATCAATTAACGTTATATGCTAGAGAATTTATTTATCTATAACATGAGACAAATCTGTTAAGTATATTTTTCTCATTCGTGTACGAAAAATCGCCTAGAAAAACCGCATTTAAAGTTAGATCAACATAAGCTAGATATTTTTTCCTGAGCTTTATGAGCTATAACTTCGTAAATACTGTAGGTATGGTCAAGAAATTTTGAGGGAATTTCCTTGAATTGGTATCGCTCAAAACTATTTCCAAAAATTCCATTTTTTGACCTAATAAATAAGGCTATGCCTTAATATATAAATCTCATAATCAGTTAAAGTACAGTTACTTTAAATATCTTTATTTCTGCAGTTACTTTAAATAATATCTCATAAAATGTTGACCTTCCTCAATTCAAAACAAGTATTATATAATAAAACATTTAAAGAAGCATTAAGTAAGTACACTTATGTTAGTTCGAACATTAAACAAGTGCAATTTAGAAATGAAGAAGTGCATTATTTCATCAACAATATAACAAGGCGTATGATTAAAGTCCGCCTCTCTTAAAGTATGCTCATTTAAGTCGTCAAATTGTATTTTAGCCATTTGCAGTTTTGCCTCGGTGCTCGCACGCCATAGAGTACGATGTGGTTATGTAAATACTTTACAAGCCAGGAAGATATTTAATTTGCTTGTTCATTGGTAAGCGCCGCTGAAGGATAGCGAGATGCGTAAACGATGCAGCTGGTAATTACAAATGAGCGTTCGGCATGCGCAGCACGAGATGCGCTTTTATTGTCGCTGTCGGTGAGTGTGACATGTGCCAAATAAAAATAAACCACCACAATGCAGGCGCGACACGCAGGAAAAAAAATAGACAACGCAGAGCATGTGCGTTTACTACGCACTACCACATACAACAAACGCGCACATTGACATATAAGTAAATGTGCCAGTACATATACCACTTGATGCGTATGTGTGTTAAGTACTGCATTGCGTAGTAAACGCGCGTAATCGCAAACCGTCGTAAAGGTCACGTGACTGACTCGGTAATGCTCCATGGAAAATGCAAGAACAACAAGGAAGAACTTGGTTCCCTCAGGTTGTTCGCTGTTACTTGCTAAGTCGTTAATTAAAAAAAGGTTTGTTTTCACACAGACATTAAGCGTCTGTTGGTTGCAAAGCAATCACAGTTAAGAATATACAAATCGAGAAACTATGCAACCAAGCATACACGTAAACAATTATAAAGGCCCTCTGGTTGTTAGTTGTTGCTTTGCTAAGATCGTTAATTAAAAATACGATTATTGCGTACTGTGGCCAAGGAAATGCGACGCGACTTACGTTAAGCGGAGTAAATTAAATTGAAGAGAAGATGTTGCAATATGTATGTCGAATGCACCGACGGCGCTTTCGGTATTCAGCCGAGTGGCGCCTACCGTTTCGACATTAAGACCAAAGTCAGTCATCGAAGACTTAAGCTCGACTTTAAGCATTAACATAAAATACGAATTATAATCGACTGACCGAACGTCGCGTCGTGTATATAAAAACTTATAAACGCATATAAAAGCGCATTAGTGATTGAAACAACACATAAAACTGATAAACAAAAAATTGACCACAACTTCAACAAGTATTTAAGCGACCTACTCTCGAGTTGTTTTTTTTTCTAGACAAATCAGACATTTAAAACCGATTAAAAAACGGAAAACCACAAATATATTTGTTCATCTTGGTGATTAATAGTATTTTGTAATATATTCCTGTGATATTTTGTAGATTGATAAAACCAGAAGTAACGAGGTGTTCACACATTTTCTATGATTTAATTGTACTCTTATCTCTAATCTGAGGGGAGTTCTGAGTCAATGTTTTCATCAAGCGGCATCATTAGGCAAGCATGTATGAAGAAATCCACAAAAATATCTGTTAATTTTGATGATTAATAATAATTTGTAAAATATTCCTGCCAGATTATGTAGACTGGTATTCAAAGTCGATCCCTAGACTTCTAAAGTTTAGAATCAGTTCAAGTTTGCTTCAGAGATCTTTAAGAACCCCGTCAGTGTCTAGACAAATGGGCAAAACTCATCAAAGTAGAAACAACTACTATTACTGATAATGAATCATTCTATGGTGTAATCAAATGTAATAGTAAATAATTAAACTGATGGAAAAACAGACACATTGTTTTCACGCATTTTCTTTTTATTTAATTGTACTCAGTCATATCTCGAATCTGAGGGGAGTATTTCGTCAGTGTTTTCATCACGTTGAATTGGGCAAGCTCAACTAGATGCCATCATAAATAATTGCATGGAAAATTAAGAAATAATAGCTAATATAACGTCTTGCGCTCGCGTAATTGTCATTGCGACGAGCCTCTGACTCGGAAATCTGACTTAAGTGCCGAAGAACTGCGCAGTGCAATGGATGCAAGTACTCGTACGCATGTACATGCAGTCCGAGGCAATTAACTGTAATAAGTATGACTTTGTTGTATTCATAAACTGGTTTACTCGATGTACTATACAAGGTGTTGGATTCCGTAGCGCGAGTTTGTGGTCAGCAAGGGTGATAGGAACCACGTCCTGGGTCAACGTACAAACACTGAATTCCGCTAGAAAAAAGTGGATTGCAACCTGAAAACTACAAAACGTATAAGGAAGTGTGAATTTCGCCCGACCGCCAATCATCAGATCATCAGTGGAACATAGATGCAAACTGCAAATGGCAGGTTATGGTAATATCAAGGAGTAAAATACTACACTCTGATGCGCGTACTACTATTTGTGGTTTGCACAATCATCGGCGGGAGCACTTCGAGTTATATGTATGCCTATAGACAATCTGTCAGTTGTTTAGTAGTTATCAAGTCAATTACGTGGAGGAAATTCAAATTTTCATCTAGTTTCAGTTAGATGGTTGGAACAAAACAAAAATAATTATAGCTTAGTGAACCTTTGTTAACCGCGTGCGTTTGAAGGATTGCAGACAGACATCATCATTACAATTGTTATAATTGCTGGTAAAAAATGCTAACGACCACGTTTGTAGTGTCACCTCTTTAGAGTTGTTGTAGGTGAAGGAAATGTTGCGCCTCGAACCACGGGGTCATCGAGGTCGGCAATCTTAAGACAGGCCACGCGTTGTCGCAGGTGTGCTGAGGTGTTGCAGACAGTAAGCTTAAATCAAGTGGACAGTGCTGTATTAATATCATTTTATTCATTTTGTCTTGTGAGTACCTTTTTTAACATTAGGATCCACTCAAATAGGTCTAGAGAGGATAGAGTTGCAAAGTTACGATACTGTAGTTTACTACAGTATCGAATTTGGTACCTCTGTAAATTAGTCCAATCTGAATGGTATAATCTGGGGGCTTCATATGGGAAATGGTAATATTAGAGGGATCACATAATGGTAGAGGTTTCTCTACACTTTCAAGGAGGTAAATAGTCCATGGTACCATATTTGATGCTAGTCCGAATTGGACCAATCAGAATGGGATAGCCTGATGGGTTATTCCTAGTCGCTGTTATTAAAGTACAATTAGACGAAGTGGAAATATTAGAAGGGTCACCTAAGGGTTAATGATTCTAAAGCTTATGGTGAGGTTCGATTCAGAAATACTAGTCACCCTGCTCTGAACTTTAGTAACTTTTAAAATGAGCCCAGTGGAGGATCCTTTATGCTTTCAAGGAGGTGAGAGCTACAATGATCCATTGTATTATATTTGATACCAGATATATTTTGGGAAAGTTGTAAATTAGAGGGAAAGGGAAATTAATAAACAGGTAAGGATAAGGCTCTAACTGGTTTAGGAATATTCCCACTGAAGTATCCAACAAGATACAACATAAACTCTAATTACATGCTGTTCAGACTTAACGATTTAAAATTTTACAAAATAATTAACGACTCTAATATTCCACTTGGGACATAATATGGAAATGTTGAGATTAGATTAGGTCAGGTCCAGATCAGGCTAAATTATAAATACGCATAATAATGAGTACTGAATGCAATAATTTAGTATGTAGAGACTGGATAATAAGATTGATTTTTCCGCGATGATTTATTACAGTAAATTGCAACGTTGAATTGGATTCCAGTTGGGCTGGCGGGAGTTGTAATAGAATTATATCGGATTGAAATTGTTGTACGTGTAATCTGATCATCATTATCGAAAAATTGAAACCATTCCGGGGTTCGCGCTCTAGCTCGCTCTGCTGGTAGATGCTGCAGTCGTAGGTAATTTCGCAAATGATATATTAGCCTGCCACTGCCGTCGCACTTCTTGCAGGCGATGCCAATGAACCATCTTCCACGCGGCTACTGGTATTGCCATTCCACTCCAACTTGCAAACCCAAGTCTCCAATCCGCGCATGCTGCCATCGCAAGCAGAATTTAGCTGCGAGGTTGCACAAGAAATTTAAATAGGCTTAATAATAAGTAACACGTGGCCATAACGCGGGCTGAATCTACGTCGAAGTAGCGAAACGACCCAGCAGCACATCTTGCATCTCCTGATGTGTTGTAGTTTGCACCGGCGCAGTGCATTGGAGTGGTGGTCATAGTACGTGTTTGTGCATTCAATGTCTTCGGTCCTCCACATCTTGACCGGTAAGTGCGTAGCATGGAAGCATGGCTGGGCATAGCAATGATCAAGCCGCAGGTAGAAGGTAGTGACAAAGGTGCAGGGCAGGAGGTGGGAAGGGTGCCCTGGCGTTGCTACTGTGCACTCTCGACCAGGTGTCCAGCGCCGAAAGTCAAATACGACTTAAGTCAGGTTGACCTGCAGTCCCCGCGCGCACGCCCTTAATAATCGTTATTAACTGGTAGCGTGTGCTGTTCATTCGCAATGGAAAAACGGTTTTATTTATGCGGCTATGCCTTCGCCCAGGTCCTCATCATCGATATGGTTTATACATTTTAATTGACGCTTGTAAACCGGCCGCAATTATAAACCGTAACGATTTGCTTGCGTTACTGGTGTCGAAATGTCCTCCATATTTCCCGGCTCCATAGCTATAGTAAGCTGGTAAATTACAAGTTGTAGCATAACAATAGGTCATAGATCTACAGTTCAGCAAACAAGAGCATGAACAGCAACATTTGTTAAGACTTAAGTCATATTAACGCGCCATAGCAGTGGGTATAGACTAGACTAGTAGTTACAACTTGCAAGCGAGTGGGTCAAGTCCAAGATTTGCTGTTCGTGGAGAGAAGACGCCAATACGAAGATAACAACAAGCGCTGACCAGAGAGGCAAACTGTTGTGTCGCACGCGCGGCGCACGCTAAACCTGTTTCTTCCACAAAAGCGCGCATCAAAATAAACAAAAATAAAACCTAATTATAAATAAAGATTGTAGCTCTTGTAGTGCGTGCAAAAACGGCTCTCTCCCTCGCAGTTGCCAGAGTCAAGCGGTGAGTTGCGCGGTGCTGAGACGGTACAACAACACCGTCGATGACCCGAGGTCAACAACTCTCGCTGTCTCCTCCTACTCGCGATGTGTCTGCATCCATCCTGCGAGACACCAGGCGCTGGTGATGGTGGTGAACCCTGCGCTTTGAGGGTACCAGGAAAGTGCAAGTTGGCGAGTCCGCAACCAACTAGACCTCTTCGGGCTCATCCAGAAGTGGCGAGATTCAAGGCCGCCAAGTGCACCGCTAGACTTGCTTGAATCAAATCGCAACTGTCATCATCCACCACGTCCCCATGTTTTGCAGAACCTCGAGCGTCCATCTGAAACATCCAAAAATAGAAACAGCGCGATGCAAAAGGGAATTAATTTCGGATTGGAGGCTACTTGACTTACACGCGACACAAACTGCCTGCTAGGCTATGGTGGCACAGCGGGTGCGATATGCCCCCAACGGGTGTTTGTAGGTGGCTGCAGGAGGTTGGCGCTGTGAGGTATGTGTGTGTGTGTGTACGTGGAGGTGGAGTTCGCGGGGGAGCTCTGCGGAGCGCGGTTTGGGGAACTGGCACTGGGATCGAGGGGCCGGTGAACTTGCCTGTTCGACCGGAGTGCATCCATCTCACATGTGCAGCCAGCTTGCAGTCTTACACTAATAAATGTCACACGTGCGTCAACACGCTGTGCGCCACATGTGGACGGGGCGCGCACACGACCCACAATGCCGACAGCAAAATGCTGAAACCCGATGCTTGGTTGGGGCCTGCAAATCTATAATACTAACACTGGCGAAAGTCGTAAAGCATGGAAAAAGCAAAAACAAACAATCTCCAGCCTGGGCCATTTTTGGGAACTATATGGGACTTTCCCTAGAAGTTCTATAGATTCCCAGAAAATTCCCTAAAAGCTCCTCCGAAAATCATGCTTCAGGGATATGTTTAGTTGATAGTAACGTAATAACATAATGGAAACATTCATGTGCGATAAATTACAATCAAACGGGTTGTGTCACAATATAGGAACTATGCAAATGTCTATAAATGTGTGCTGCCAGGAAGGGCATTACGTTAGGAGTCTTAGGTTTTAGACCCTCAGGTCTTACAGCGGCCACGCTTCGTGCTGTTAATCTACATAAACACGCGCCTCGTAATTTATCGAAACATTTGTTGCGCGCGCGCCGAAGCGAAAGGTGAACATTTAAAAGCTCATCACACATGTGAGACGCGGGAACACGTGTCCCACGTCGAGGTTGATGTGCGTGCGTTTATGGGTTAAATGTCACTATTTTTCTGGGTTTGGCTGAATTCTGATTAGACCCTCCCCTCTTTTCCTATACACACTATGCCATAAACTACCTCAAACACTATAAATTGACAGAACTATGCAAAGGATTGTCACATCTATGTCCCAAAAAGGACAAATCTGGAAACATGGTTTCGATCCATCCGGAATAGGTTGGCAATCGTCTTGAATGCATTGTTTGTATTACATCCATAATTAGGCCACCAGTATAATAACAGATTACATCAATGCTGTCATAGAACCCAATGCCCAAGTGAGTTATCCTCTGATTCCTATTGTTAGGAAGTCTACACTGGCTTAAGTACCACGCTCATACCACTTCGCTTGAAGTGAGAGCAAGTAAGCAATGAGGGAGTACAATCATCGGGTACCCTCCGAACGCACTTGGTTCACTTCAGTGTTGGTGCCCTGCTTCGTGCTTCTTCGTACCATGGTCCATTAACCTCATAAGACCTATGTCGACTTACAAACTCATGTACGACTCAAAATCTAAGTTAATCCAGGGTACGATATATGTAATTATTGGAAGATGATGTTTGGAGGCCTGCGTCTGACTGCACTGTGTCTGTTCGATAGTATACCCAAAAGCACGCATCACGACGCTTGATTTATGTTTTTTTTTTTTCAACCTGTTGGATGGGTGTGCGTCGGATGGCCCAATGCATAATCATAGTGTTTATTATTGCGTTAAACTTGTATGTTCAGATCGGACCTGTGGTCAGGTGGCTTCGTCTATGTGTGAGAGTACCCGGGACATTTATAAAGCAACCCGGCAACCAGTAGCCGTTGATTTTCTTTTTAATTACATCTCTCGTCCACCCGGTGTCCTTATCACAACATCAAACGCTCATTGTCACTATATCTCTGAGAGTGTGGCAAATTACCCATTAACTCTTCTCTCTTCTCTTTAATTTTACTTCAAGTGGGCATAAAATATATACATGTATACTCCAACAGTAAATTATCATACAAAAAAACTATAATGCGACTTGTAATTTATGAGGTTCGTGATGGTATTATCAGCAATAATACAGTTATGCAAAAATGGAGACAAAATAAAATGCCTGAAGGTAGTGGCAATTTCTGCAGAGCAATTGAGCGAACTTGCATATTTCATCTTGCAACTATCCTGATTGATAGCCGTGCTTAATTTGTACACAAATAAATAACCTGTACATGGGCGCGCGACATTTAGGTTTTGTTGTAACTTTGTAGCCTGTTTTTTACAGTTAGGCCGTAAAAAATTAATTTGAAGCACCAAGTTTGAGTAGGAGATTGCGAGGCATTATAAGCGCGCGGCTCTGCAACTGCAGAGAGCTTAGTTAATTCGACGCAAAATCGACTTACAGCCTATCCAAGCCTGAAGAAGACGACTGCAAGAGGTTGAGAGTAAAAGATAGATGTTTCGTACAGTACAGATGAAGATGGGCATAGCTGCAAAGCTAAACCACAACCTGCAGAGTGCTGAGTACTACTTCGTTCAGCACAGAACTATAAACGTATAAAACGATAAACTGGTTTTGGTTTTCACTTCTTCCAGCTGATGTGCTTTTGATTTCTGGATTCTTTTTTTGTCATGATGCTGCCAACAACAGCAATATATCAAGAGTGGTACCTTTGTTTACTGGGTACTAAAAAAATTTATTTAAGTCAGAACTACTTAACTTATTAATTATTGGAGTTGTACAACAATTAATTTTAACATATATGTTTTACAATCCCAGATACACTGTGGGGACACCCAATGGAGTATACGGTTATTGTTAGCCTTGAGCTCTTTGATTGTTGTGCAATCGATGAAGTCGGACTTGACTTAAGCCTTAAGCTTTGCACTTTGCAGTATATTGCGACGTTAGATTGCTCGATGTCCGCCGTACACGCAGGCGCATAAATCCAAAATGCATAATTTTCGACATTTAAGTGCTGGCGAACAATTGAAAATTAATTCCGTTAATTCCGTTAATCTCTTTTTGAATGTGAGGCGTAAAATACGAAGATGAAAGATATCGGTCGCAAGAGTGCACCGGCTTAAGTGTGCGTCTTTGTTCCGCCAGCGAGCGTGGAGACTGCTGTTTCTCGTTTTTTTTTTTTGTCTTGTGTTTACACGACGCAGCTCCCGGTGTTAGCTGCGCCCTGGGGCCAGCCATCATTTACGAGCTGAGCAAGAACCGCATGCGCAGTAGAACCGAAGGAGTAGCGCGCGCTGCAGTCGCTTTTACTAAAGATGTTGATGACCTTACACACTTTTTTATGCGCCCGCGCGCGCACATTTGTTCTCCAATGACAAATTTCCCTATTGTTCCTGTATTTAAATCAGACTCGCTTAAATCGAACCTATTATTGGCATAGCATACATTTAAGATGTCTGTAAATGAAACATTTAAGATGCTATGCAAGATGAAAGAATTAAGTTTTAAAAGTATTAATATTAAAAGGGAAAATATGTGCAAAGTGGATATATATAGCAGAATAAATTAGGTGCGTGTGGCTGAACGATAATTCCAACTGTTGCAAAATTGCATCTCTTTTAGCGCGTTCGCAAGCGCACTATGCAAATCAGCTCGCGACGCTCGCGCTTTTCGAGGTCACGTCGAACGACGCAATGTTTACAAACAGACGGTGTGCACGACATGAAATTGCAAATCTTACAATAATGTTATGTTGTTCATAGTAGCTGTAAAGTGGTTATCCTCTAGTGGTGCCTTTTTTATTGGTATTACAACGTCGGTAATTTATGAACATATCGACGCTAAGACAATATCGCTTATGGTTGTACAGTGTTTGCCCAAAGGAGCAGTTTGAGGGGGTTTGCATACACAAAGGATTAATTGATGGACACCTGGATCAGGACAATACCTTCCATGAGGATATAATAATGTGTACATTAGGGCATACATGAGGATACTCGGGTCTTGGAACAGCCGTATTCCGGGATTTAGTGGATTTGTGAGGAAATAAACACATAAACATGTAGCCATGATGTAATCGTAGATCTTGGCAGCGTCGAGATATTACATCTGATAGTAGCGCAGCAGCGTACGCCAGCAGCGGTATCATCAGCAGGAGAAGCCCGTTCGCTGTGGTTACCGGTAGCCGTAGTCGTTCAATTCGCTGCTATTGACTTCGCTCACCTCTTATTTTCCTGCGGAAGATTGATGAGATATCAGGCCAAGGCGACGCGCATCGTGAAGTCCAAAAGGGTCTTGTACTTTTACTTTGATTGCAAGGCCTGAATGTTGCTCAACTCCGATCATCCATCAAAATCCCAGGGCCTAGATCCCAAGTGTCAGTATTGGAAGCGTTTAATTACTGGCATTATGTGCATGGCGGGAAAAATGTGCCGTTCAACTGGTCCCCAGGAGACTGGTTCACTCGATTTTTTTTGCTTGGTGTCCATATGCACGCATGTTTTCCTGTGTAAGGTTGTATGCATGAATGTGTGGGTCTCGAGTACGCGGGTCTCGATCTCCGGAGTGCATGACCTAAATCGATCGTAAAAGTGAAGATGGTCATCGGCCCAGAGGGGGATATACGAATTCAAACAACTGCAATTACGTGCAACAACCTGGTGTGGCGTGATCGCGCGACGTTTACATAGTTGGCTTGCAGTATCAGGGTTGCCAACTTTTATTTTTTAGGTGCACATCCATGATTAGTCTGAAAGTAAGATACTATGATCTTGCAAAGAACTGATAACTGTGATGACATCAAAGCAGGATATGGGTAAAAGGGGGAAGTTTACGAGTGAATGTTCCTGGTAACCCTAGGAAATGATATGGTGATGCGCGGGAGGAGAGGTCCGGAGGTAGCCAGCAACCACTCCAATGCCCTCGAGTACTGCGTGTACTCAGATCCACAGCAGGCTCACGCATCGGACCATAGCCATCATGCCTATGTCCGTGTCGTGTTTACGATAATGTTTACGAACGGCGTTGCTTTGCAGAGTTGAGCAACCAACGCGCACCAAACGCCTGTCCAAAAAAATAAAGCGGAGGAAAAAAGCGTTGGCAGTTTGGCGCGCTGGATGCCACGGGCGACTCGCAAAACAGATATGCTGATGCTGAACCCACTCTATAGTCCTCCTCAGCTACCTGCAAAAACGCCTGCATATAATAATAAAGATAGAGCAAATATTCAATTGGAAGCGAGAAGCGAGACGTCCCCGCCCGATAAGATGCGGATGGGCGATGATGTTGTTGCTCTCCTGCTCGTGCTATTGGAAACTACAGCGCCCTGCGGCTAGCATTGTCGTGGTCAACCACCTCAAAGGATGGAGTGACCAAGCGAGGCAAGATACTGCCGCGCACACATCTACACACATACACACCGCTTGTTGCCACATGTTTCATCAAAACAAACGCATGTGCATGCATGCAAGCAGCAGGGCCTCGAACATATCGTGCCACTTATCTGCTGCTGGCAACCAACAGGTCTAGGAGAGTCTGGGTCTATCTGAGCGTATGGCGTGGAGCGAAGCAGCAGGAACTTCTAGGCCTGATTTCTGATTTCACGTCCAACGCTCAACACCTGCAGCCTGTTGGCGCGGGTGGTGGCGGGGCACGGAGGTATCCCACTATAATCATCTCTCCATCGACGATGCCCGCATCGTTGCCGCACTTCCCCGGATCGCTGGAAAACCCGCCAAGACTCCTCGTGAGGCTCGTGACGTCACCATATATTACTCGCATTTACTACGTTGTAGTAAAGCTCTGGCCATCGCCAGCACGTCGCCAGGGCTCGCGTTGCAAGAGTTGCCAGTCACCTCTCTGCATCGGGCTGGTCCTCCTTTGGGTGCGCGGGTGGTGGGGCCGCGCGCGGGGAAGCGTAGCGTAAAAAGCTTCCACGTGTTCACAACTCGCCAAGCTCTCGGAGCCCCGGCAACAACGCCATGCCCAGGCTTACTCACTACTACGCGACCCAGAGATCAAGGACAATTTTACTAGTAGCTAGAAGTGCGCGTACAAACGACTCGCCTAGGCCTGCAGCTTACAACTTGTCCAAACTCGTGGTTATTTGCGTGCCTGCGTACAGTGCTCGCGCGCGCCCGCAGGCAAACCACACTCAGCTGCATCCAAGGCCATGCTAATCATGCCTCTCTCAATCTCTACCGTCTAAAGATTGAATTAAAACTGCGATTGCACAAGTCTGCGCACAGCAGGCAAACCAGCAGCCCAAGCACCGGGAGCAGTAGCCATTTATGGCCCAAGACCAATGATGATGATGACGTGCTGATCCGTGCGCTGCTGCTAAATTAGTTTTAGTCGGGGCTTCGATCATTACTCTGCCTTCACTTGGTCTTGGGTCAATCGTACAGAAATATATAGTACCGTTCGGCTACCAGGTGGTTAGTCGACACCGAAAGGGGAGAAACCAGCTTCTTTTTGCTCCATTTTTCGTTTCCTGCCTTGGGGAGCGCAAATTGTACGCATGCAAACATCGCCGGTGCATGGAACATGATTCACAACAACCCTTTAGCGGCACACCGTATTGATTGCTGGAATTTGCATGTGCATCCACATGCAGGAGGAGCGAATCTAGGTCAAGAATCGCTTTGTGCGTTTTGCCTGCGTTTGCGCTATTATGCGTGCTGCGATTTTGTCCCTTCGATGTCATGCAACGGCATTTTTGTAATATCGTGTTTGATCGTTTTTCTCAGGTTTACAGCCGCATCAGGCGAATCGGTTGTCGTGATAGTAATTGCCATGCCGCGCGTAACAATTACAATGAGCTAGGCGCTGCAGCTTGCAGAATTATCGCAGAATTAATGCGTCACGTCTAACTGTTAAATCGAATCGTTGCAAATTAACGATAGCGACACGCTCGTAAATTGAATTACGCCCCATTCCTGTGCGTTGTTTTATTGTGCGGTATAATAACACTGCGAAAAGGACCCAATTACGTTCCTAGAGTTTATTATTTCTAGGTACGCGTATTTTGCTAGTCTCCAGTTTGAATACATCCGACTAGATTGAAGACGCTTGGCAAAGACGAAGAATAATATAGCTAAGGAAACAATAGCAGTGGTTAATGGTCGTCCATTAATAGATATTACATAATGTTGGATTATGTGATGGCCGGTGGACGCTCACTGTCGTAATAGCATACGACACCCGCTTCTGTGCCAGCAATCAAAACCATTCTTATCTCCAATAAAGCCGAAATTAATGGATACGCGTATTACGTGTGACGACCGTAGCAAGTGGCAGATGATGCTCACAATAATTTCGCTACTGGCGAGGCGGTAGTTCCTTACATTGTTACATTTTCCAACATTCAAGAATTGAGCTGTAAAATTTACTTATACCTTACCGACACTGCAGGTAAGGCAATCTCTAGAAATTTGCAACGGTTTAAAAATGGACTGTTCAACCGTGAATTTAGATATTCTTATTGGTAATAAATATGTCATAATGTTGGGCATTGTTGATTGCACGCCGGCGTGTGGCGGAGGTGGTTGGAGATAATGGAAGGTTGGGACAATTGTGGGGATTTATTATGAGTTATTTTAGTGCCGACCTTGCAGTGGCCTTTTCAAAAGGTACTTTTTCCGAAATTACTTAGAATTTAGAAATTGATTAGATAAGAAATTTCTTTCAAGTGAAAGAATGTTTAAAAAATGCGAGTGTGTTTTAAACTGACTTTAAATCGGAATCAGTTATTACTATTTCTACGACGGAGAATAAGATATGTTTTGGAATGAAGATTAGCAATTACTATATTTCAGATATTATTTGATTTTTATAAAGAAGTTTATTGAATGTTCATTTGAAAGATTTGTGAAATGCCATAGAACATCCTGATACTAATAGAAAATGATTTCTCATTACGTTCATTATTTTATTATTATTCATGGCAAATTGGACAGGAGATTAATTACACTCGAGCTCGTTCTTCATTTTATTAACAATTTCGCCTCAAAAATAAAACTCAAAGCGTTAATTTATAAGAACAAAAATAAAAAATTTGAAATACTTTACCTTCAAGCGCATATAAAAGTTTCACATTAAAACCTTTTTAATTCTTTCATAAATCTAAATCCAAACCAAATCCGGTGAACTTTACAGAGACTCTCGTGTAATTACTTTTCTACTTGGTTAAATCCAAAAAATACGAATTTTCCTTCTATCTTTACAAATTCAAACTAGTGTACAGATGTACAAACGAGTTCAATCCCAAAGGAATTGTACAGAATATCAGTTTACGATGCAGTTGTCGAATACGATTTCTTTCACTATAAGCCGCCCTATAAACAATTGTAAAATTTAGTTAGAAGTTACATTTCTTAACAATTGTGTCGCTAGGAGAACCCTATATTCAAAAAACTTACCTGTGGATACAATCGATTGCCACGCTTCACTTTGATTCAGGTATACCATCACCAGCCATAAATGTCATAATGTTAGGTATTGTTGATAACACACAGGCGGTCTGCCAATATAAGTTGCATACGCATACATACCCACAAGTAGTTCCATGTTCCATGTTTGTCTACCTACTGTCGTCCTTGTGCTATTTACTTCAAAGTGACTTATGCCGAAATAAAGCCCGCAAAGATCAGCCCGACCGAAAGTGATTCGTTCCGGGGCATCAAAGGACATCTAAACTAGCGTGGAGAGTCGTAAAAACCCGGGTGCATTACGACTCGCCCGCGTATTATTGCCTTCAAATCTATTTAGGGTGGCTTTTCTCTGCACTTACAACATTCTAACCAAAAATTGCATTATGTCCGGCTTACCACCCACCCTGAATACCAGATAACCGTAAATGGGGCACTCCAAGGTCTTGGTGACAATGATGACTATTTAGAAAGTTTCCTAATGGGATTAAAGTCAAAGTGTTGAAACGAGGTTAATTTTAATCCTGTCAAAAGTTCCTATCTTTCTAGAAACTTTGATGGGTTAATTAATGATGTTTTATAATTGGCATAATCAAGTTGAGTTTTGTATGGATCTGTTATTATTTACTTTGCTGGAAAATGATCAAATGCACCGACATTTACCCATCTAATTACGAAGAACTAATGTGCAAATGTGCGGAGAGCGCGGCACACGTCAAGGTTGAATCCATAAATGGCAGATTTGCATGTCGGTTTTGCGACTTTGTGCGCAATTGAATACATATTATAGAGTCCAAGATCATGTTGTACAACGCACAATATAACCTGCAACAGCAGCATCCCGGCACACGGAGGATTTCAAGAAACACGCGTCATAATGCAACGCCGTTGAAATGTGCACATTTCGGGCTATTTAATCATTAATTTTACCATCTTTAGATTAATGAGTTATTAAGGATAGATTTTAGCCTAGGCTAACAACATCGAGGAGGAATAAACTGTATTCAACAAATTGTGTATCAGCATATGGCCTATTTCATAATCTAGTAAGTGATGCATACCTGATTGATATCTTACTTGTGTACGACTTTTTGGGGGTGTATAACGCGCAGTATACGGCATGAAAATCGTCCCTATACGAGTTGCTATTCTGCCTTTTTTTGCATATGCGAGGTGCGCGCCTCTCATGTTGACCAAAATTCCCACTCGTATAAGGACAATTTACATGCAATCCACTGCGCGCTTCTATATGCGTCTCCGAAAAGGGTCCTGCACAAACAGGATAGTAATAATCTATACACCGTTAAATAAATTATGAAATAAAGAATACGCTGATATATAACAAGTTGTATACATTTTATTCTTTCCTATAGGCTCCGAAGTGTAAAGTCTACCCCGCATCTCTATATCTAAGAAAATAAAATTTTAAATTCTAACTACTTATTATTGACGCCAAAAAGTTAAGCTATCTAATAATTTATCATTCATTACATTTGCATTATTCTTAATATAGTTAAATTGATGAAAAAGAGACGCGAAATCTTTACTTCCTAGCGCTAATGTGGCGCTGCGTCGATTTATATCGCTATTTGTTTGAAATCGTCCAGCGCGCGGCGAAGAGGGGAGTACACAGACTTAGCCGCCGGCATGAGCCGACATCATCTTTGCACAGTCGTAATTCATGTAATGTAATGCATCAATAATCTACAACTCGTCAGACGCGCATAAAGACTTACAGTATAAGAACCAATAACAATCTGAGAGGATTGAGACGGGGCATTATCAAGGCTAACCAGCTAAGGGCGTTGTCAGGCATTATGCAATGCGCGTAAGGAAATTACGTCTTCTTGTTTACATCATCAAACACACATTCCCCAGAGAGGATGGATATATAAATAAGATTTGTCGAAATTGTATAATTCAATTTTGACTCCGAGTTGGAATACTTTTCCTTAATCCCCAAGGCAATCCCTGAGAATAATCATGACTATTCAACTGGAAAGAGAGACATGTGAAGATGCAAACAAAATAAACACATTATCTTATTTATATTTTTATAATGTATTCATGTATGTGATGTGGAGGATAGAGATTGGGATTTGGAGGGTAATCGACTAGGATTTTGGTCAGTTTTCTCTTCTATTGAAAGGAAAATGGGATTCTTTGTAGCGGAAACCCTTGACCACCCTTGATATAACCTCGAATCTCCGCAACTGAATTGAAAGGAGGGAAATTGAGTTCGGGGAATTGAAAAAGGGTGGAAAGAAAGCTGAACGCTGAAAAGATGATTGTTTACAAACATATCTTGGTAATTTCCATTCAAATATTAAATTCAATTTTAATATATGAAGAAATTAGAATAAAACTAGAAATTGAATAAATATTCAAGAATATGACGAGTATCCTTGGATATTCAAAGGTTACACAGTTTGATCTAAAGTGGAATTCACAGGATGCATTGGTTTCTATGCATTTGTGCAAGGACATAACGTAACAATGCACAGCGAGGGTCTCAGTGTCGCCTTGAAAAGGACGTACTTAACTCCATCATACGCCTACGCCTAGACCTAGGGGTGCGTAAATGCGTAAATGTACAAATGCCACCCCCCATGTGAGCATCGCGATATTAGTACAACCGTCCCTGTATCGACGATGGCGCCATAAACGACAAATCACATCCCAGTCTTTCCCTCACACCAACATGTACGAGGAAGGAATGTAAGAAAGCAGGAACAACTTAGGAAAAGCGCATAGCATGAATGGGAATTTCGTAACATCCTGCCGAATGTGTTCGCAGGAAGAACGCCAGCTTCGACAAAAGCTCACCGAGTGAGTGTAAGCATCACCATATGCCACTCCTTTCAGCGTCGATGTGCTGAGTCCTTGGAGCTGGTTTACGACATCGTTCGCCTACTCACAGAAGCGTAACCGTTTTTATTGATATGTTCGTAAATAAACATAAAAATGTGGGACAGAATGGGTTTTCGGAGGGAGCCGGGAGGGCGTCGGATGAATGCTGAATGAATTCCCTCTAGCGGAAATAATTGCACGTATTTTCTTCTGCGTCTGCCGAAAGCAGAAGTGTGGTGGAGTACAGAGGAGAGTGGAGGAGTGCAGACTAATTTTGCGAAATATATTACGCGCAAATAAAATGCATAAAACACAAACGTGTTTGCCACCTTTTGATCATTTTTTTTGTAGCGTATTGTTATGAATGCTTTCAAAGGTTTTCAGGTTTTCATTACCTGCTAATTAAGTCTTGTATAAAATTATATTAATAGTTTAATGTGAAATAGTGCACGGAATTTCATTTTTTCCAGGGGTTTGAAAAAAAAACTATTTTATGTAAAAAATATTTTCTTTGCCAAGATTATTCTATGAATACACAAAGTGCTTAAAAAACGAGCTATAAAGAGTTATAGGACGTGTTGGGTGGCATTGTGCACTTGCTGAAATGAAATATATCTAAAAAATCCACCTAGGAACACCTACGAGGAATGTAAAGTTAAGGGAAGCTGTTTTTTATGCATTGCTTTGTGCCTTTCACTCCTATGGAAGCAAGGAATTTCCCTATAAAACATGCGTGCTGAAAGCCATGCTAAAAGTGATGTAAATCAAGGCGTTCCAACTTTTCCCCACATCTCTGGTGCCCAATTCCAGAATATTTGCAAATCGTATTGTTATTTCTGAAACATTACCCTTGGAAATTCGTAGGCAACGCTGAAAGGTAGCGAGATTTATAGGTTTTTAAGAAATGCATTAGTAAAATATAAGCAGAGCGCTTAAAATCCATTAGGAGACGAGTTATGAGCGCGACAAAGACGTGGAATGTGTGCTTGAAGCTAAGGATGGCTTTCCCGTGCAGTTTTCCACACCACCCCAACGAGAAATCCACGCACGCAAGTTGACTTAACAACTCCCCAAGGTACAACATCATCCGAGGAGTAGAGCATCGTGGCCGCATAATACCACTTCGGGAAAATCAGGGAAATCTAATATTTTCTACCGGCTTCCAACCGACTGCGACTGGAACTGCATCGCTAGATATACTCGGGCGCACACAAGCCATGATTATTATCATGCTGATTTGATTTGAGCTGGATTTGATTAGAGTGCTTCTCACTGCGGACAGGGCACTGCACTCGCACCGGAGTTTATAGTTATATGATCATAACCTAAAATACTACCGACGAGTTGGGGGATGTTGGGAGCATACTATCCACTGATCAACGAGATAAACGGACGCGATATGCAATGCAAAAGCTTCCGGGTTTATGAGTCGGCCCATCCCTGGATTGATGGGTGGTGTGGATGGTGATGAACTGCCGGCTTAATAAGGTGGAATTGAACGGCGCGGCGGGCCGCTGTCCAAAACTATGAAGCCCCTAAACTGGTAAACTGGTAACGCTTCCATCGACCCGAAGCGTTGAATCCGAAATGTAATTATGTTTTACTGTTGTCCCAACAATGTACTACCGACGAGATGTATTTCCCGCAATCCTAGTATATTGGGGCCGAGTCATAAACGAAACAAATTGCAAAATTTGCAAATTTTGCTTTGTAGTGACTACAATAAAAACCAAATCCGACAATTACTTTTGCAATCGGAATTGCCCTGTTATAATCCTTTAAAACATCGTTCAACATGTTGCAAAATAATATGAAACAAACGCAAAGAAAAATCAAGTTGAAAAGATGAATATGTGTTATTTTATGTATTTCTTTCTACCCATTCAAGAAAATTATGAAATATTTGGTGTAATACTCACAAGAACAAAAAAGACGACCAATTAGATACAATTAAAGGAGAAATGTGTCAGAAATGCAGTCAAACGTATTCCAAAGCAGATCAAATCACATGTTGGACTGAATCGACCGACCCCTTGAGGGCTTGATTATGGATGCTCCCTTTCAGTGGTACTAAATAATTCAGTTTTTCAGTTTGGTACAGATCCAGCAGGGAGGGTGGAGCACCGTAGATGTTGATGGTCCTTGCTTGTCAGTTTTCAGCATTACTAGAGTAAAAATGGATTAATTAAGCAGAGATTAGTTAAGAAAGACTGTTAATTGGTATAATTAAGTCTAATAGACGTAGTTGAGGGCAGAAGAAGGGTTGAACATTGATGTGAAGTGACGGAATTATTCAGAGTTAATTTCTAATTATGTCTAATTCCAAATTTTGCAGAAGTTTATTGTACAACGAGCATGGCATGCTACTAATTTCTCAGGAATATGATAAATTGCTGTTAAGTGAAAAAAAGAGAATTCTATGTGAATTATGTACACTATAATTTTTCTACGACTATCCACCCCCTTGTCTATACCCACCTGTTCTCCGATTGCGGTAATGAAAATCCATGAGATAGATATGATATTTCTTAATAAAAAACGATATTGAAATGTGTTCATAGAATAATTTGCACAAAAAACTGCTTTGTATTATACTAGGCTTCTAATTCTGATTGACACATGATCCTTCCTGTGGTTTTTTAATGCTATCCGTCTGCTTTTGGTAACTATTTCCATCCAACGCCCTTCCATACCACACAGTCCTCACAGTCGAAATTTGCAAGCATTTGAATAGAGCGTCCTGCTGTCGCCTGACCATCATAAGCCACTACCGTACAGTCATACCGTGCGCGGGTGTGTCGCCTCGGTATCGAATAGTTTGCCGTGCGTATTAATTCCCGCACAGTAATATGCCGAAATATGGCATCATTGGCATCGAAACCAATTACGTTTCGGTGGCGCATTGTGCGTGCAAACCACTTCAAATGCAGCGGGCGCACACACAGAGAGAAACTATGACGCGCGATTGAAGCGGTCAATAGGGAAGCAATAGTGTGACGCCGCCACCAACACAGCCATCATCGCCGCCACTGCCACCGGTGATCGGCGCCTATGCGTTTTGGAATGAGGCGACCTACGACTAAGCGTTGCCCACTGTCGCACATATTGGAAATTGAATCCGGCCAATATCGCTACAGCTCGACTGCAGCGGTAGCGGTTGGAATGTCCATGATTGCGCAACACCACGCGGTCGCTTTTGTGACAATGCCTCGCCACCTCCAGCGCCCGGCGCCTCCACACCCTGGCACCTCCACCCGACCGCCAAAGCGATGCAATATTCATGGTCATACTGTGCGAAAGCCGGATTATTAAAACACGTTTTGGGTTGGCTTATTCTATAGTATACCTAGGGGTATAACATCCCTAGGGGAAAATGTGCAGTGTGTAACATTCTTTCTCAATAAAATGGAATAATTCAGGGTTGCAATACAAAACTATCAAATTTTGTCCTTTTGTTCCTTGTATGGAACTACATTAATTAAAGTGTAATTTGACGTAAAGTTTATAAGAATGCCTTGGAAGATGTTAGCCTTTTTGTAAAATATGTCCAAATATAAAAGCTTTCAGAATTAACAAGATTATTTTTAAATCTAGACTATTACTAAAATTACTAATCATTACTAAACCTAAATATATCAAGAGGAGTTGTAGTAAATCCTTGGTCACCTGCATTCAAAATAGAGGTAGGACTAAATAATGAGTCATTATCCGTAATTTATCACGACCGTCGGCTTCATTACGAGAGTAATCAAGCCGCAATCCGCGGCAGTCCTCGTTTACCGTTTGCTGAAACCAACCCTAGCTAAACCCGGTTAGCCGCCTCCGCCCCAGGACATTGTACCGTCGATTGATGGTCAAGGTATCCATCTAGCTCAACGCCTCCAGCTTTGTGTGGTTGAATGCAAAATTTAGCATTAATTCCAACAATTCTAAACGCATTCTGCGCTTTGTGTGCTGAAAGCCAATAGAAATGACTCCAGTTGCCGAAAGTTTGAAAACTTGAAATCTGCAAAATCTGTTTAGGGCTACTGCCATTATACTAAAATATAACGGGATAAGCAGATAGGTTGTTTGCAAGTTATTGTTAGTCTAGAAAATCAGTGTGTTGTTGATTTTATGACCGCGTAAGGGCAACACATGCTTTGTACACTCACAGGATGAATAAAATCAAATGGTCGCCGTCATATGATTTTATGAACTGTAACACATCATTTCTTATGATCACAGCAGAGAGCAAATATAATAGTAGCAAATATAATAGAATAACCATCCGGAAGAAGGAAAATTATTAATAGGTTCATGTTTTCACTGATTCTATATATTATTACATAATTTTTAAAGGAATTTAAGTATGTATGGTTACTTAAAAATTTGAAGAATTTAACTACTATCGTTCTGGTTTTAGTATCCTTGATAAGAAAACATAGAAGAAAGTCTTTTATCCTGAATGTTCTCTATAATACTTGGTTGTGAAATGATACGCAAAAGTGTGATTGACGTCCCGTCAGTCGTCCCATAGTCGTAAATTGGTAAAAATGGCGCGCGATTCGAGCGTAATGACGCTCGAATCGCACCAGGACGAAAGTGCAATGGATAACAACGGAAATCAGAGATGAGGCATAGGACAGCGAAGCGAAGGGATCAAACGAGAGGCGGAAATGCCACGAATATGGCGCTTATACCGCAGCCAGGATCACCGATATAATCCCTATGCTTTGCTAAAAGATATAAACGATAGTTAATCGCGTTGAGGTGGTATGTTGGCGTTCACAGCGGTAGCGGTGAAGAATTTCAAGAGAGAGCTTTTTCAGTTTGAGCCCTTCGAGGACATGATGCGACAAAGGGAAATTAACGACACGCGCACGCAAACGCATAAATATAAAAAGAATATGCGTTGGCGGTGGTACTACGGGTAGTGGAACGTGAATCAAGAGCGAACGCATTAGGCAAATGCTCGCATGGTTGACTGATAGGAGAGACAATCGCCAAGGGGGTTGCAGAACGCCTCAGTTGAATGTATACATAACCTCAACTCAATTGCCCAACACCCCCAACACAACCCAACACCCGGTCACACAAGCAAAATCGATAGCATCTGAAATTATTTTTTTATACCCGAAAAAATAAAACCTTTGTGTCTGCTCCTGCTAATATTTACATGTTACATGTAACATATATCGTCATCAAAGATAAAAATATATTTATGATGAGAGAGAGGGGACTCTTGAAGCAATTCACAATACAAAGGTGACTTCAGCGTTGGAGCATAATAAAAATATTTTATCTCGCAACGATGCTATTAAAGTGGCAGCGCTTTAATATCTAAGCTCTAAGAAATTGCCAAACTGCAATAATTTTACGACATAATTTGATGTTAGCATGCCTACCACTCGTAATAAGCATGGTGTTATCTGGCGAGATGGAAAATATTTTTAGAAGTTTCGTACTCGTCTTTCCAAGCTTTACTCCCACTCCTTACCTTATTCAATGATTCACGTCTAACTTGGTATATAACATTGGCAATGATCGGCTACTAGCATCGCTGTTTGTATTGTAGAGAAACAGGGAAGGACCTTCCCTATTTCTCCACCATCAAAACAGAACCAAAGGGTTAACTTTCTCTGAGGAATGATGTACAGTATAGGGGCGGATATATAGTCGGATGAACGTTGAAAAGTCACGGCGGATATGCAAATGTAGCAGGACGCGTACAGTTATTCACCCAGTTAGACACCGACGCAACCCTTTCACCACCCCGTTTTTACACTCTTCAATGCCTCCCAAAAACGCCGCTACCCAAGGGTTGATTGGCCTCAGATCTATGCAACAATGTTGAGTTATGACCCACGCCGCGTGCGTTATTTTATTTACTCCCGTGTTGTATTTCAACGCGTTCGACGCATGAAAAGTTTTTTATGAACCATTTCGGGATAGTTATTGGAGTGACCGATGGTCACTCATAGAGAGTCCCCAATTGTCGGCGCGGTCGTAAAATTAATTGGTCCACGCTCGTAAATCTATAAATTTATAATTTCCTGTGCGCTGCTGCTCCTGCGGTGGTTTTATGGTTAAAGTTTGTCACCGATAGTAATTGGCAAATCAACGGGTTGTTCCAGTACTGATCAGAGGCGTATATTTCACTACTCTAACTAGTAGAGAGCTACTGAAAAATGCGCCTCCAATTTCGAACATGCAGCGCCATCCATGGCTCATTACAAGAATTAATTCAATTGACTTTGTTTTCCAAATAGTTTTTTAAACATTTACAAAGCCTTTGTACACACGCTGGAATTAAATTATCGAACAATGTCGCTATGCATGTGCCAGTTGTATGGAATTCATAAATAACCACCAAAAATGGATTAATATGCAAATGAGTGGCAGTTTGTCACAACCACTACGCATTCACATGCAAATTCGCGAATGCGAATCACGATTTTTGCATTTTCGGCCGTGTTAATGAAAATTTGTGATAATTGAAAGCGTTTACCAGTTTCGGCAACGGCGCAGCATTCTTGGTGAAGGCGACGGGTGTCGAAAGGGGTGCGTTCGTAAATTATTTGAATTTTAAACACCCCAAAGCGATGTGCACAAGTTTGGCATTTGTCCTACCCTGTTGCGCGTCCCACTTGTGCCAGTAAATTATTTTCTAATTATACCCTCACCTCATACAGCCACACAGCAATTATGGTTATTGTTTGGCAAGCTGTCGACGAGTTAACCACTCCTAAACCACCTACTAACCCTCAAAAGGGCATTAAAATTCAAATTTTTGCAGCCTAAAAGAAAACAAAAAAGCTATTAATGTTGACAACTTCTTGGAATATCAGGAGAATCTCCCGAGAGTGCGTACAATGAGAAGGTCACGAGAAAGGTTAATTAATTTGCCAAATATGTCACATCATATCATGCGTGGCGTATGTAATATGCGTTGCGAATACGAGCTTCTGCAAATTTCACGGCGTCATGCTAAAAGTTGTAACCTTTACACCTTTATGTCATTTCCAAGAGGATTTTATTTATTATAACTACTATTACAACTACTATTATAACTTATAACTAGTTGATGACTGCTCTTTTCGGTATGATTCGTTCTGTGATTAAAAGTCTTTACGTTTTTTTTATAGGGGATTTATTCCTTGTTACTTGTACGTATGTAACTCATTTCAATTTCAGTTTAATTACTCGCTAATGCTTGTTGATTAACATCCCCAATGTCTACTCGCGACTCTTACAGTCTCCAGTCAGCAATAAACACATTCTCTTCAGTAAATCATGGCATTGCTCATTTGCCTCCTCCCTAACTAACCAACAAACACCGCAGGGCAATTAATTATGAAACAGACAGGCGAATATGAAATTTTTAATATTTCGTGAGCAGTACACAGACTCCCTTTGATTAATTTATTCGGACTGCGACTGCAGTCCTATGATTCTTTTTCTGACTTTGTTTTCCTGGAAACAAAGTTAATGTAATTTGCAGGAACTAGTTTTACGCAGTTTGTAAAGGGAGAGCGTGTGCGACAAGTAAAAATCGCACTTAATTGAGCGGAAGAGTGACACTCGAACGTGTCCGTGCCGCTTTGAGCAGGCCTTCCTAATTGCCGATTGAGCAGCGTTGCAAACACAAAACAAACAGGTCCTTGATTGACTGAAACTTTCGGGTTGCGCCACTGTTTTGCAGAGCATTTAAAAGGTCCACGCACGTGCGACATGCGACTTGCGACATTGCAGGCAAGGGTGACAATGCTTATCGTTATAATGTCGCCGACGTGCGACACTTTACATAGTTTTTTTTCTGCAGGATGCCATGCTGAGTGTCGACGGGTAGTGCAGGATTGCCACGTGGCGCACATTCATCTTCGATCGTGTGTGTAAAAAAGTTTGTCAAGTTTCTAAAGTGTCCTAGGGCCACTTAAAAGTACTAACAATGTTCATAAAGAGAAAATTGAGTGGAAATTGAGTTCAAATTAACATCTTTCAAAAATTCGTGTTTTCCTAAAATGTGTAATTTTAAAGTTTTCATATTTCCAATAATCAAATGATTATAAATCACCAATTGTTTCATTTTAGTTACTTCGATATTAAAAGACACATATTGTGATAAAAAACACAATTTTATAAAAAGCTCCAAAAACAGATTGTTTATGATTGATATAAATTTATTCAGTAAGTATACACCCGAAAATCATGATTGCTGATACAAATCTAAATGCGGGCGCAAATAAACCAGGCAAACAGTGCATATCCGGAACGAAGAGGTAATTTTGACAAGACACGCACACTTAAAAGGCGTGACGATTACACGATGGTTATTTACATGCACCGGTCACGAATTGACGTGTGCACTGCAAATGCATTCTGTAACCACTTTTCAGTTCGCAACAGGACACACGCTAATTTAACCTAAACTGTAATGAGCAGTAAAACGAAATTTCGCGCACTTACAACCCATTTTAAATGTGATAACAAGCCGTAAATCAATCAGCAGTGCAAAATTCGCAAAGATCATATGATAATATTACCATAAGGCAAGTGAAAAATAATTAAATTAATGCAGCCGGATTGCACCAGTGTTCTTGACCCTGAGGTATGAATAATGTTGGTTAACTGCGTCCTTTTAAGTTATTTTCCTGTATTAATTTCATGTCGTAGATGGTGGAAATGTTCTATAAAAACAAATATCATAAAAGGTTGCACTTGTAATAACAGTAGAAAATTAAACACGTGGAATTGTAGTTTATAGTTGGCTGGATGTGGATAAATATGAATATTTTAGTAGAGAATTTTTACGATGGCGGGAAATGCCTTTAGCGTCGCGCTGGTTTCAGTTAGTTTTTTTTGTTTTGCTTCTCGGCGTGTCTACGGCTAATTCGCGTGTAATAATGTTTTGAGACGACTTTGCGATAGCGCTACCGGCATGAGGAACTTTAACATCCGGAGCTTTTAAAGCTTTCCTCCGTTTTCATGATTATTACACACCTTAACCCATCTCGTACCTACTACAATTTAATAAATTAAAATAAATTGAATTCTTCACTAACGAATTCTTGGTATGTTTATTAAATCTATATTTAAGTTGAAAGAAGTAAAAAATTCGCAACTGAAACAACATTTTATGTCTTTGTCTAAGCAGAAAAAATAATAGAGCAGAACATTAAAAACACAAAGAAGTGGAGTACCTTTGAGTGTAACAGACAACCCTTCGAACCCCTTTCATCTCTCATCTCACAACACAACAATGTCAAACTATATGTTAAACCACGTTTCTAAAGATGTAAAAAAAACCTCGACCAAAGAACAATGTGGATACTTTGGTCTTAGCTTTGATGCGTTGATGCTCTCCGTCTATGGTGCCGCGCATTACGAAATTCGAGATGGTTTTCAAGTGGCACCCGAGCGCAAAAGGGTTCGTCTGTTTTCACAGTAGCTGGCATGTTATGAAATATGACATGAAATGATGTACAAACATCATCACATGTGTATGTGGCCATCATCTGTGCAACTCCAAAACTCTAATACTTTTGGTGGTTGCTTTGGATTAGAATCCGCAATTTAATAAATTCGGATTGGATTACCAAGTTGGATGAACAAGTGTCGTGTAAAATTTAATTCAAAAAACCAGTTGGCAAAAAGGGAGTTGGTGTTACAGTTAGGTTTAAAAAAGGGTCCAGAATAGTTTGCAGAAGGGTGATGCGTGGTTTTGAGGTTTTTAATATTGACAGCTAAAAAAGACACATGTCACCAATAATGTAACCCGATCCAATTTAAAATTCGAAATTAAATTATGAGACGCCTGGAAATGTGCGCCTATAAAATTTTCCAATTGCGGCTTGCCGAGGCGTGGGTTTGGTAATGTTGGAAATTTGCGCGGTAAACGTCTGAAATTCACGATTATTTCCCTGCCTGCGGATCATAGTCCTGAACGAATCCCACCGAAACATATTTTAGGCATTTTTATGTAAACACTGCCTGTGACAGTAATGTCAAAGGCTAAAGCCCTTCAGGGTGTGTGGGGGTGGTCTCGGTTGGTACGTGGCAGCCGAAAGGGTAAGTGGTAAGCTAGGAGCAGCGGCGGTGTTTTTGGGGTGAATGCGAATTGTCGCTAACTATGCCATTTCATCCCCTCGACGCACGGTTCAACCAGCGTCGATGTGTAATCCCTTCGCATTACTAACCAACAGCAACAGAACTTGTTTGCAATATTCCTGCACCACCGCAGTCCTACAACACTTCCAAGCATTCCAGCAGTTGTATTATAGATTATGTAAAGGTTTTGTAGTCGTCGGCTCCAGAATGACGTTCGTCACAGGATATTGTATTGGCGAATATGTTCCCCAAAAGGCATAAAGTTCAATCTGGGTTTAAAATGATTGGAATGCCCTTTTTGTTCATTTAAGATTATAACATTTGTGAAGAAAAAAGTGTTATGCCCAAAATGGTGCTGGTCAGGTGAAGCAGATCATATTTCCCAACATTGGGAATTCAAAACTAATTAATTTGTAGAACTATGAGTTCCCCCAGGTTCATACGGTTTCAAAAGGGGAATCCTGTTATTGAGAATCATTTATGTGGATATAATTTTAGCCGCATTGAACCCTCAAGCAGTTTCCACATTTAAGGAGCCATTTCCTTCGCAAATTAAGCCAAGTGACCAGTGCAAGCGCATCAGTATGAACCTGACAACCGGACATCAATTAGTCCCTCCGTCGAACCGTGAGAAAACAAACAATTATCGGGAAAAACTGAAGGACTCTTACACGCTGGACGTAGTAGGCGACGATGGTGGTGACAATGACGCATCAACCCTTTAGGAGGGCGTTCAAAGTGAACGTGGTCATTGGTCAGTTGTGCGGTCAGTCAAAGTAGCCGTCAAAAGCAACTTCCCTTGCTCGCGGCTGTGATAACTCGGCGTGCCAACCTCAAATTGTCGAGTATTACGATGATATTTATGTCAATTTAATAGAAATGGGAGTATTGGAGTGTGGCACGATGTCCCCTCCGGCCGCAGCCGCAAGACAAAAGCTCGGCGCAGAAAGGTAGACTTGTGAGGTATCATTATTTCTGATATTGTGATATTGTCATGTCGGCAGGCGGTAGTCAATTGCTGCTCGCTGGTCTGTGACGGTCCCGTGGTCTACGGTTCTTCGTATCCGATTTCATTTTGATTGGGGGAAATTGGATATGTAGACATGCGAACACAAGACGGGAAGACAAGGAATAAGTTGGTAAATAAGTGAAGAGCAGCAGGTATCCCTAATAGCTATCCCTAGACGTCAAGATGAAATATGTCCAGTTCCTCAAAATGTCCTTAAAAATACAAATTTAATATATCAACCTATCAATATACCATCGATTTCACAACTGGCCAGACCAAATAGTGGGTAAGGATATAGTCTTTGGTCGATTTTACGGTGGAGGTTCTATGTCCATGTAAACATTTCCCCCATTTTTTGTAATCGAAAAAGCCACCCAAGTTGGATGGACAAGTCACTCTAGCGGAGTAATTAACTAATTGACCATGATTTTACATATGTTTTTAATTGTTCCAAATATTTTGGGTTATTAAGAAGCCAATACGGGTAGGGAGTGTGTCTGAACATTGCGCACGCTTTTGGGAACGGATGTGTGATGTGAATAATTTTAAAAACGTAGTCGCATGCCACGTATATTAATCTAGCAGATTGACCGCTACCCTCTCGGGTCGTGCCTCATTTGCATGACCACGGGCCGTGGTGCCACGCTTCCAACCCATAGATCTACCGGCTACCCGCATCTGCACGGGTAATTGGCGACGGTGCGCCGATGACCAGCATATGCCCGTGCATAACGGATGGACTTCCGCGAAATGAAATGATTTGACCCGACACCCTGGCAAATATCACATATCAGATTATATTGTACAATATTCTGCACAATGCTCTATAGAAATCTACGTTTGCGTCTGTTCTTTGTCATGTAAATACACTTAAGCGCAGATAATGAGGTCTATTATTTTTAAAACTTGCCAACAAAGAACATTCCTGAGGTGTAGGAAGCTGAGACTTTGGGTTGGCAGTTGGAAAAATAGGCATTTCTATTTACTTTGACACTCTGACACTTTCCTCCTCGACTAGAGGGTCTCCTCGATGCCTAATTAAAGCGCCACGCGACGTCTTTACTAAAATGGCAATTTTCAAGATGTCTTGAGTCATGCTGAGGCTATGTTAGAGACCCCAAGACCTCAAATTGATCATGCTATGTGTAACTTATGATTGCCCTCCTAAAAAAAACTACAAAATAGAACCAAAAAACGCATCTGTCAACTGTCTAAAGACTAAATAGGCGAAACGTATTAAGTTTCTTACGTTCATTTTTTCACACTTAACCTAAAATAACCTACAAGGAAAATCTTAAAATAATAAAGGTGGAACACCGAAAATGACTGATGGATGTACGCACTGACACAATGGGTGCACGCTTAGGTCCTTGATGAAATGGGATAAGATCGGAATGAGAGAGTGATGACTGAAGAGTACGGCTGTGATGAATAGAAGGGTTACCTTCTTTAATCCGACTAAACTTGGAATAAGAAATGAGAGGACTTTTTGAAAGGCTACCCCCAAAGCATCTTGGAAGACATTCGGAAAAAATGATAACTTTATATGGGACAGGTTGCACACCTGTTTGTTATACCACCCTACCTCTCTACTTCTGTCTACAAACCATAGTAGTGCACAACAGTTCACGGCGCAATAAAATCAATTTGTTTGCAACGGAAAATCAACATGTGCCTGGGTAGTATTACCGCACATGTCTACGCATACAAAATCACACGCAGATTGTGTGATACCGTGAAGGGTGAAACGCAACCGTTTCCGACTGTAATAGTCCAAGTCTATTACGTTCTATTATGTGAGATTACGGACAATTGTAGAAAAGTGGAAAAGTTCATGTCATCAATGGACTTGACCTGTCACCGGTTGTACTTGAACAATTACATGCGTCCCCCTCTGAACTGGCAAAGAAAGAATTAAGTCTTCAGAAACAGGTTGGATTTTTGTGAAATTCCAAGTTGTCATAAATTGTAACTATGTGTTGAATGAAGCTTTGTCATCTATTCGGACGAGTTAATACCTTGTTTCGACAATAGTGTATGCAGTGAAAACTTAGGGTTAGCAATTTTACCATAGTTTGAAATAAGGATTAATTTAATATTTTGGAAGAAGCCGGTTAGAGGAATCGGAAAGATAAGTCCACTACGGAACTTCCTAACTTTGCGCACTTGAATAATTTCAAAAATTCGTAGGAAGGACAAAATCATTTGGAGCTTATTGTATTCAACCCTCTGACTGGCAAACGTTTACAATTACATTTTGCTCATGAAGGACTAAGCTTGTCTTCAAAGTTGGTATCAATCCTAATATTTAGATTGGGAAATGAAATGGCGCTAAATTAATGATTGTTCGTCGAATTGTTAAATTTCTATATTCCCTATAAATATATTATCCGCTTTTCCAGCATCCTTAAAAACGTAGTTTAATGTTTTACTGGTTGTATAACAAAATCTTTGTTAAATTTAATAAAATCAGGACTGAATGATAAAAATATGCTTGTTTCAATTTTTTGCGGTAAGTAAAGAGAGATATCTCGCGTATCCCTCTACTATCCTTTAGTTACACTGTTGCAACAATGTGTACAAAACAGGGGTTGATTTTGGCGGTGCCGTGCCGTGTTCGAACATAATGGGCGCACACGTTCATTGTACGCCTCGCATTGTGACAGTGGCGTGGCGCGTTACTCTTCGTGCCCCTCATCGACAAACTTGTATTTTACATGTGACTGTACGTACTTGTATGCGAGAAAATGAGTCACCCCAATCCAGCGTAAATATGACGCTTCCACATTGCACCAACACACTCATATTCCACCAATGTGGAATACACACTAAATATACACATACTCAATTCACATATTCACATACTAATACACAACCAAATAAAATATACACCTATAACTTGTGTGGAGTTACACAACTTGAAGTTATGCACCTCTTTGTACAGCGAGGTCTTTTATTTACAAATCCCAGAACGATGAAACACAATGTGTAATTATCCAGGTATGCATGCATCGAGGCGGACATTCCACGACATTAATCCGCGTATATTGGGGTATACGTATGTACCGTAAGTGGTAATAATAATAATGCCTAGTTTATATTCGGTTTCGGATTTAATAAATAGTCGTCATTGTCCGGCCGGCGCGGCGGTGTGTTCGGTCGGTTCTTCTTTTTTCAGGGGGAGTTCGAGACATGCTCAAAGTGTTGTATCGTGCTTGATTATGTACGAACACGGCCTGTCCGAATCGTTCACTCCGTGTAAGGAATGCGCATTGTTTGCTGCCTGTATTTGTACAGCGTTTGACACGTCGTTGGATGAAATTATTTATATCGTCCATTAAACGGACATTCATCCATCGGGAAGATGGGTGTCCATTGTAGGCCGTCCTACAAGGGGATTATAAAGTTATTAAAAGCCGTAAAGTGCGTATGCAAACAATGTCTTACATTCCGTAACTCTGACCGTCATGTCATATATGTATCTTGTCAAATATACTATGTCAATGTATATAAAAAAGAACTAGTGAACTTTTTGGGGAACGATTGTGTCCCAGTAAAAGGCAGCTGAAATTAAAACAACATTGTTGCAACCCGTTGAATGGTTTTAATGGGTTTCGCAGGCGCAATGCTTAAATTTTTATGTACCTTACTCCCTGGGATCTAGAATATTGTTCCACTCGTTCTTCACCCCGGTGGCGTGTGGGTACTTTCGTATTTTTGCCTTTTTTTTCAGTTTTATGTTCTGTGCCAAATCTGCTAATAAACTTGGGATGTAAATACCAACAATGGATTTGCACATGTTTGCACAAAAGAAACTAGTAAAAAAAAGAAAACCTATTATTAGAAAATCAATTCCACAGTTCCATGGGATGCAACATTGTAGCTTTCTAATCCTATCGCGTCCTATCTGTGACGTTATAAAGTAACGGATTAGCAGTATAACTGTACTTTTTTAGACAGAAACTAATATGTTTCTAGACTGGGATAAGCCTAATAAAAAGTAAACAATTGGTCAATGGTAAAGATCTCCAGAGGCTTCTGGCTAGTGAAGGGATGATCTTCCAAGGTAACGCTGGAAAACCCAATTATACCTGCCCCCAAATATTGTACGGTCAAGTGGTCACTCACAAAACCACCCCATCTTCACATCCGTCTATTCATTTGCTGATTCCAGAGTCCCCATAACTGAAACAGTATTCGGATCAAAACCAGAAGCTGTTTCGACTCTAGGAGGCTCTAACAAAAGAAGTTCCGTTACTAAGTGGTAACTAGGGAGGACATGTGGGGTTACTTTATTCATCTCTTTATAAGGATGATTGATTGTATTGTTATTTCGTATCTTTTCTGACCATATAGTAATTTTGAAATATTCATCGACTAATAGTGAATGCATTCCTCGAAAAAGCTTAAAAAAACTAAGTATGATTGTTTTCCTCCACCGTGCATTAACTTAAATGCTTGACCAGAAGGTCCGGCAGCCGAGGAAGATTAAGTCGGGTTAATATAGGTGCGATGGGGTGGCGTAATTAAATCTTCTAATCAACACTTCTATTCATTAATGGAACGGTTATGAGGCTGCTTGTGCGGGACGGGATCGGATTTAGATCTGGGCTATTCCAGGTTGGATCCCCAGCTATCTGGACGCTGCCTATCACGGCGAGTGACCATTCCGAATAGCCGAATGTCCCACATGGGCCATTTATACGGATTTAAGATGTGACGGTCCAACGTTACTCGTGTTGGAAATAAAGGGCTTGCTCATTATCTATGCAAATGGATACGACGCGGTTGGAGGCTGATGGACGTTGGGCATTGTCCCAACCACTTGCCACCCTCGATAATTCTTGTGTTGCTATTTTCCTACCCACCCTTGACCGTATAAATAATTAAATAGATTATTGTGACTTGAACAACTAAATTTAAGGGCTCTTTATAGTTAAGCTGATTTGTTACATAAATTTAGGATCGGCGGCAGTAGTGTCAACCTTTTCGGATTGACATCAGATTTTTAAAGGCTTCGCATTGTTTCACCGATTTTATGTCAGAAGGGGGAGTTGATTACATGTCTGTCTAAATTCTACTAACGATCTTTGTATGCAAAAATCTTCTTGGGTTTAATTAAAGGCATCAGTTAATCCGCTTATTTTGGTACCGAATTAGCCACAATGTGGCTTCAACTTGGATTTGCTCACTTGGATGTTTTTATCTTGCGAAATTGACACTTTCTAATACTGCTAAACTTTGAATGGAAGACGAAACCGATACATTTGGAAAACTGACAGGATCATGTCTCTAGAATGAAATTAATGCATTCCTTCGAAAATGGAATGACAGACAATTCATTTGGATGTAAACTTGGGCCAACTCAATTATAAAGAAACATTTAGTCTTGAATCAGGTGCATCCAGCTTGATTATTTCACTCATGGAAAGCTTCAACCCTTCCACTATCTCAATGATTATGGCCTTAAAACTGTGCTCCACCCTCATGGGATGGCTTCTAGAAAGCCCAAGGAAATGGAAAACATCATTTATTAAAATATGGCGAACCACGGCATAGATGAGATGGGATGAAATGCGTGAAAGTGTCTCGTCTCGCGGCCGTCCACTGGGAGTCGGATTTCCATGAAATGCTTTATCACACATCGTCAAGAAGAAAAGCAATGTTGATTTATCGTCGGTCCGGCGTGGGGAATTCAGGCACAAGCCTACACCGAAATAAATCGACGCGCGGGCATGGAATATAAAACCTTTTCTATTTTTGCATGCGGCGCCCGCATCCCGATTGTTGCATTGTTTCAGCTAAGCAGATTGGATTAGATGCGTGAAGGGAGGCATTTCCTGCGTTGATAACACCTTCCATTAATCAGTCACTGTCAACTGGTGGGCCCATTGTTTCATTCTCGCGCGATCGTCACTTGCATGCATATATATCAACCCGTTCGTTTTGCATTTATATTGTCTGGAAAGTAATCACAGTTTTCCACTAATCTAAAATAAATATAACAATACATTTTGAACTCCTTCTAACACGCGATCAATTTCGCCGATATAAGTATTCAAAACAAGTTAAAGTTTAGAAAAATGTGTAATATCATTACAGTGTAATTAGCTGTGAAGCGTCTGAAAAAATCAAGACTACAGGGAGTGTCGTGGCTTTATCTGAGGGTGACTGTTTTTGATTTATAGCGTAGAGCGTGATGTGTGATGCTGCGAGACTTTGCTGGCCGCGTAAAATTAAATATGCGAATCTAATTCCGAGGGCTGTGAGTACTTAATCAATCACACTGCGCTTCCGGATGTGATCCAAGGGGAGGTTGTGAGGTTATAACCATGTTTTAGATGCGTTTTAGCCGCTGCGAAGGCGGGGGCGTGATACCTTACAATACACTGAATTACCAGATGACACTCGTAATCATAGAGTCAAATGATCTTCATGTCGTCGATGATTTATGATCGTGATAAAGTGGTAGATTCAAAACAGCATCCACGCCTTTTGGGACGTTATCTTAACTTTACTATCAGGCAGATTTGCAATTGAATAGTTGATTAGAGTTATGGCTGTTCAAATATAGTTAAACTTTACAGAATGAAGGTGGGATACATATTGGAGATATGTTTGCAGCCTTACCGAGCCTTCCCATATAAGATTTGCATAGATAACTTAGAGAAAGTTTCTTGAGATACAATTTATCATAGAATGCCTCATAAACCAACAAACTGACCGAACACAACAGAAAATGGAAGCCAGGAAAACAGGGAGAGATAGATGTAATGATCTGGCAAGAAAAAGACATCGCCGCAAATGTGAATACATCTCCGCGTCATTTGTGCATCGCACTATAGCATCTATCCCATGTCTCTTATTCCATGTTTGCTTATTTTCTTATCGGGGTCAGCGTACAATCGCGAATGGTCGCCATGGGACGTCAGACGCAATTTTTTCTCCGCCCTATCTCTCTATCACCTCGTCTTTTGCAAACAGGAGACACATTGATACAGATTAGCCTCCTGCTCCGATCTACGAGTTTGTAAAACACTGTTTGCCCGTGCCTAGCCGAGATGGATAGAGAGTCACTTTTTATTTGGGGTAAAACGACGGTGTCGGTCTCGGGTCCGGTCACCGGCACGGTTCGGTGATCAATCACTCGGACGTCCAACTCCAAGGCCTCAATGGAGTATGTAATGCATGTAATACGTAATGTTTAAGATGTTAACTGGCGGTTTAAAGCGTGTTCTCTCTCTCTCCTGAGGGCAGTTTAGCTTCGACAAATTGGAATTGCTTGTCAGGATTGTCTCCACCACTGACCACAACTAGTCTAATTGACTTTCTAACTGTAGGTTGAAGAAACCTGTTGGAAAAAACAATTTAAGCCTGTCATTAAATATTTAAATAATTGGTCTCTTAAGAGACACTCTCTAACATCAGGACATTCCTAGATATCTGTAGAGTTGCTTAGGATTCCAGGCAAACATTTGCGAACAGTTAGACTGGGTCTATGAATCAATTATCAGTAAACTTTGGTGCTGCACATCAGTTCCAGTGTGTTTATTCAAATAGGAACATGCACTTAAATAAATTAGACCTAGTGTATTAATGAATCAATGTTAATCACCCCATTATGCGATATAATTAAGGCTCGTCCTGACAGTGTCTGTTATCAACCCCAAAACGCATTCACCCTTAACGTTCACCAATACAGAAGATATAATGGGGATATTTATGACAAACGGTGCACCATGCTTGACATTTGTTAAGTGTCAATGTTAAATTTGCTGCGTGATGAGGTTCATTTTTAATCGACAGATAGCAACCAACCAGGAAGTGGACTTAAAGAGGGTAGCCTTCGCTTTACGCGAGGCAAGGTTATTAATTGAAGGCGACGCTTGATATTAATCTGGTTGTGGAGGCGCGACGTAATGGCGCTGAATATTTTGTCTTGTAAATGATGTTGTGGGCCGTAGGTTTCGTAATCATCTTGCGTGGTGCCATTTTCGGGTTGCTCTGTTGGTGGTTGAGGGTTGGGACTGAGTGGTAGAATGGATGACACGTTCAGGGTTTTTGGGGTTACGCTTGTGGACAGTAACGTCCTGATTGCTGATATAATTTTGCGTGAAATAACCGAAACTGGGAGAATTCGCCTTCTGACACTAAGCACAGTTGCACACTGGACCGATTTCAAGCAAAAGTAGTCTTAACTCGACAGAGGGTGGCGATAGTACTAAAAACACACAGTTTGCATCACTTGATCATTAATATTACCATATTTATAATTATGCTATAAATATGAATGATATACCATTTAGATAGCTTAACTCTTCTGTCCCAATAATCAGTCGTTACATTTTAATTTTTTTCTTTTTACACAGAGTTATCAAAGGTGGATTTT
>WSZQ02087108.1:42733-54592 GCA_019419845.2 Weissflogia rhopalogaster
TAGTGATTAATCATGTAGAAGAGTTAAACTATCTTATTGTTTCTAATTTCCTTCGATAGTATTGTTATAAATATGGTAAAATTCGTGTCCAAAAGACGCAAAATATGTATTTTTGAGCGCTAACGCGGTATTGTGTCGATTTATGGCGCATTCTTCTTGAAATCACCCACTGTGTGATGCTTCAGAGCCGGGCGTAACGATATGTTGGCGTCAGATTTGTCCTGCTGATGTAATTTGCCCAAATTGCTTTGATGCTCATCCTATAATTCGTAGATCAATTACGTCCAGTTGTAGTCCTACGAAATTTCATTAATAGAAAATTATGACATCTTCTTCACAGTGTTTATTTCGACAAAAGAAGACCAAATTGATATCTCTATCGTATTTCCTCTAGAAAGATTTTTGGGGCTGTTTAGTCCAAGAAGAATCTAAACATTTGGATATCCTTAGTTCTTTATACTCTTAAAAGAGGGATGCAAATAGTGGACACAAAATTTGTTTTGAACCATAAAAGAGAATCTTTTAGAGACCTTCCTACAATCGTAACATTTTACTTTCCACCGTTTCATTTACTTTGATTCTATTTATACAAGACCTCAAAGAACTTATATACTTACTTTGTATACAACATATTTGCCTCCAAAATTGGATGTTGCATGATAAAGACATGTCGCACCAAAGGAAAAACTGATAAGACAGAATACTATACGTCCCCGGTCCAGATAATTGCCGGCTGTTGGCGGTTGAGTTGACTTGACCAGTGGTCAGTTGGGATGATGATAATTTACGCTCGACTGCGCTTTCCCACGAAACGTTTTACTAGCGTTTACTTGGAACAATCGTGTAACGTGCAAAGACAGTGCTGTAACCAACCATGCAAAACGTGTCGACGATTTCGTGGTCGAAATTGAAACCTCACTTCAAACAAACACCGCCAGCACATCACAAATAAGATAAACGAGATAAAAAGGTAAACAAACAAACCAGTAGCTGCAAACAATACAGTATACCACAAGATGCCGGCCCTAAGCCAAGCGTGTCGGTCATTTATTTGGTCTTTTGTCAAACGCAATCCGTAATCGTAATTGTAATCATCTTCGCCGTCAATTTCGCCTTCGCTATTGTTTGTGGTCCTGTCGCTTTTTTTGTCAGTGCCTGATCCGAACGAACTTGTAGGCATTTTTCGTGTTTTCGACGCTTTTTATGATTATGCTCTCAGGCTGTACCAAAGAAATTAATAAGACAAATTGAAGAGGATGATTGAAGAGCGCAAGATCACAAGTGATGCTACGCGCCGTGGGGAGTGTATGTTTTGTACGCGCGAGTATAAGAAGAGAACGATAACAAGTGACCATTCCATTGTCTTGCTCCCCTCGGGTGTGCGAAGCATCTCGGTCGCTTGTTGTGACATGCGGGGACATTCAAAAGGAGTCCCGAAAATGTAAGATCGGTGCTGTAGACACATCCCGCTGTACGAGCCTGGCAGTCACGTCTTTCGGCTTAGCAATGCGTTGACCATTAAAACAAACCCTCGGGCTTGATCCAATTTTCCTGCTTTCGTCGCGAAAACGGGGAGGTTGGAGTATGCTTGTGATAGGGAGTGTATAAAACAGTAGATAAAAGTGTAACAAGTGCAGGGTCGTCAATCGTCGGCAATCAGTGGCTTTGTTGTTCGGATTGTAACCAAAACTGGCATTTTGTAAGGAAGAAAATAGTCCTAACTTAGCAAAATGTAAAATGTGTGTCTTGTTTGCATGTTTGAATAAAATTATAAATGTTTTAGATTTTTTTACGCTTTAACCTTAAAATGTCTATTTTAGGTTCAGACACATACAATAAGTGTATAATCGGTTGCATAACTCATTTGATCAGCTGTTTTCACATATTTTTAATACACGTACGTTTACTGGAGTTTACTAGATGTGTACAATGTGTACAATGATGTAGTGAACTTAACGTTTTTTTTTGTTCTACTCTATATACTTTTTTGTTGTACACGTGCCTAGTCTGGTGGAACTCATCAAGATGATCTAAATTTAATTTTTTTGTTGTGGCCTTACAAAAACTGTTGTTGCTCGAAACGCTGGTAGTAATTGCAGCGTGAAAGGTTTATGGATCATTGGAGCAAGTTGATGACAGGCAGGTTTTACGAGGCGCGAGGAACACTACGCCACTCCAGGCGTGCTGTATTATCATAAACGAATCTCTGCTCCCGTATGCAAATGATCGCACTGTGTACCTCTTTAACTCAACTTAGTACGCCAGCATTCCGATTCGAGGTGGTTGATGATCGCTGGCAAATCCTTCAGACGCCAGTCAGCGGGGCGTAAATTATATTGAGCCTCGCGTACTTGCGTACAATCATGCGGTTCCTTGCAATCAACTCAAGCCCCGTTGAGACTCGCAGGAAATTTGGCGGAAAATCTAAGCCAAAAAGAGCAAAGAACTTCATATAATTTGTCCTGATAGATCTTGCACTTAGTCAAACTACGAATTTCTTATTCAAATGCAAAGAATCAAACATATAAACTTTATGGCCTCTTGTTCAGCGATATCATGTTGACACTTGCAAACATTTCCACACTACAAAGTTTAATATTACGCAGACAATACAGGAGTGTAATGTGTGCCATTAAAATCACCTACGACAATCAATTCTAATTGCATTGCCCTATAAAGAGAACCGGGAGCTGTGAAGGCCATTACCCAGTCCACCCACGTCCCTACTTCCACCTCTATGTCATCTATACTTCTATCTGGAACCACAAACAGCCCTAGCAATCGGGTCTAAGCATATCACACCTCCCCAAACGTCGTAAAGTGCAGCAATCTTAGCATACCGTAATCCCTGCGCGAAGGACATGAAATCCTTGTAAAAGGGGTTGAGGTTGCGAATGATAGCGGCGGACATAAACTTGACTTAAGAGGACATTGGCAAGATTGTTATCTCCAATCTAACCATGAAGAGTTACAACGTGTATTAAGTAGTAAGCTGTTGTGAAGTATGTTGCTACAATGTAGAAGCTAGTAGCATCAGCAATATTGCCCCTCTACACAGCGCCAATCAAATAGTTTAAAGTTTCTTCGCCACTATTCATGTATGCATAGTAGCAAGATTTTAATAGGTATCTGTGAGTAGGCATTGTTATAACAATAAGTCATTTAGAGTCGACATAATGGATGATAAATCGTGTGTTTCGCAATTAGGTGCGAGCGCTGCGTCGAGACGAACGTGAAAAATAATTCTCATCAATATGTTGCACGAAGAAAGAGGAACGGCAAACGTACGCAGCAGTTGGAATGATACAGGCCACTATTTATAACAATGTAATAATCATGCATGGATGATTTTTAAGCATCACGAAATAAATGAATAGAATGTAAATCACAAATTTTAGTGTTGTCAATATTCTGATTTTAAGAGTATCTAGCGCTTACTGTGCCACGTAGCGTGAAAGAGCGGAACTAAAATGTAAAACTCAAAGTTGGTTTTACAATAATTTCTAATGTATAAATCATAGAATCCTCATTCATGATGCGATTGGTTCTCTATTAAATGTAATTATTCGCAATTATGCCCAAAGACAGTGTAATCATTGAGAAACCTAATTGTCAGATAAATATTAAAATTTTCAAATTTAACCAGTTTCAAAGTTTTGCAAATTTTTGCATTTACCATTAGTTCATGCAGATTTTCCTATTCAGAAGTTTAGAAGAAGGGTTAGAGTTTAGAAGAAAGAAATATCGTTGAAGTTGAGTCTCATAATGACATGTCGATCTTAGAAAAATTACATCTCTTATTTTACATTATCTTAACAAATCTAATTTGTTAAAATAATATGAAACAATAAACGAAACAAAAATATTTGAAGATAAAACATTCCAATATAGTAAAACCGATTTGTCTAGATTTGCAAAAGTCCCCAAGTCAAGTGTTTCTCCGAATCATCTTGGATCATGATGGATCACCCTAAGATCCGAAAAATCACGCAGAAACTAAAATGGCAAAAGCGATGAGGATAGTCATGCCCCCGTTCTACGGTGACATGGCATATCCACCAACAATGTGTAATGGATTCCATATTCCATGCTTGTATCAATTAATTCAAGCGTGAATCAAAGTTGCCAAAGCGTAAAGATAAAATCGGCTGGGTGCATTTGCGGCCGTCTGTTCAGCACCCGATTTGTTATGATTGCACTTAATGCATGATGGATCATGGTATTAGGCTGGGGCGTTCAGGTGCTCATTCAATACGCATAATTCATAACGCCGATTGGGCTGCAATTTGCACTGATACACACATATACACTTACACACATATAGATATTAAATCGGCAGCGTCGATTTAATCGACTTATATTTGCTTTCATTCCATGCAATCCCAACCCATCTCGGCGAACTTGAGATAAAGCTAACAGATGCGCTTCGGTTACAAGTCGCATCTTAGCAACTAGTTGCTATTCGATTAGGGCATCCTCCTCTCCGCCGCACACAATAAAAATATATAAAAGGGTAGCGAGGAGTAATTCAAGGGTGGAATGCTATTGTGCGGAAAAATAATAACCAGAAACCGAAACCGAGCGTCTGCCACCCCGCAGACGGGCGTCGCGACTTGTTGGCAGAAGGGTTAACAGTTGTCGATTAATTCCAACGATGATGAATTGGTATGAATGCTTAATGAGCGCAATGAATCAAATATTTCTTTCTAATTAGTGCACACATCAGCGCGCCCAAGCCAACGCCAACGCAAGCGATCATAAATTTCATTACATTGAGATTAAGATTTCCTTTCTGGTAGCCGTGTCGTAAAAAACGCATGTCCTAATATCTCACAGTGCGTGTCGAATTGTTCATTAAAAATGTCGTAAAGTGAATATAGACACGCGTAGTTTTCTGCGCGTTTCTTGAGAGGAAATAACTAAAATGAGGCAAGCGATACGCAACACAATCCTCTTGTGTGTTGCAATGCTATGTGCGAGAGCAAAGTTCAATGTGCATTCTTATTGCCGACCGTAAATGTCACCCTAATTTTGGTTTACTTACATTTTTAATTACGTTCACAGAAATCATAAATGAAAAAGATTTTTTCTTGGTCGTAAATTTGAAGATTCATTTCTTTAGAGATATTTTAATTACTCGCTATATTTTTACAAATCCATTATGTTTCATGCAAATGTTTCTTCCCTCTCTTATTATTTTAGTAGTTTCTTATTTCTTTGTTGGGTAGTAGACAAAACCTACTAAAATAAAAACAAGGAAAATTGGAGAAACTAGAGGTTACTTACTTATTATAACAAAAAGTAGGTATTAGAAAATATAGATAATATATTAAAAATATTAATTATACATAATAAAACGTAAATTAGTTCTTTCTGTTGCCGCTACGCTGCGTTCGTAGAATAATATCTCCTTAAGAGAATACGCGGACAACGTAGCGGAAGTGGAACTAAAATGAAAAATTTAAAGTTTGTTCTAAAATATTTTTTAATCTACATGACTTAGAATTTTCATTCTTGTGGTAATAGATTCTCCATTAAATGTAGTTTGTTTTTGTATACCCATTTATTGTATAGATATTTTGTATACAACAATATACAGCAATACTTAATTAAACGTGATTGTAATTAAAACAACTTTCAAACTTATTGCTTTCTTGTAAATACCACTATAATTCTTTCATTTTCCCAACAATTTTCATAAAATTTTTCACATTAACTTAGAATTAATTACTTTATCTTGTTCCGTTTGTGAAACAATAATATATTTCATAGTTTTTGAGTAATAATTATATAAAAATGGCTGTAATGAAGTTACATGAACGTTTATTATTATTCTTTAAAAAATACCTTTAACGTCCTTAATTTTAATTTAGTTAACTTGAAATTTTCAAAATTCACTCATGATTAACTGCGTTTTAATATGTTCTTTACAGAATGGAGATACTTTGTATACTTTTTGAGTAATACTTAAACTTTGTTGAAATAAAGACACATTTCGTACTTATAACTGTCTTTAAAATATCACTATAATTCCTTTAATTTTTGGTATAATTTTCATGAAATTTTCGAAATATTCATGGAATTAGTTATTATTGTCAGTTCAGTTCAGTTACATTATGCTTCAATATTCAATAAATACTTATGCAACAAATTATGGCATATGCGTATTTTCTGATCCTACACTGATGAATTCACACGTTATTAGCCACTACCTGTATATCTTCCGATCTACGAGTGATCTAATCAATATTTTAATATATTCTACTAAACGTACGCATTTAGGGTGTACATGATCATGCAGCGGTGCCCCGCAGAATTCCCACGTTGATGAGTCCGTTTTCGGAGCGTTTTGGGGCGCTTTCAACGAGATGTATTAATGATGACCGTGCGTGACCACAACCACTATCGGACCACATCATTTCAGCGCCAGACTCGCCTCCATAAATCTGTTGGTGCCTAATCGCAACACATCTCCCAAACAAGATGCCCAACAAATTTGAATAGCAAACGAATGAAAAGCAACATCTAAATTTACGAAGCGTGACATATTTTTCGGTAGCCAATTAGTAGCCCTGACCACCTATATTTTATGTGTCTCATATAGATATACTTGAAAGTAAAAGGGTTGAAGTTCAGACAATAGGGTGTGACCATTGATTCGAAGAACATATAGCGCAATATGTGTATGGATGATGATAATATCCTGTTCGTGAATGTAACAAAACGTGCTTTTTCGACCACCATTAAGTTCGGCAGGTTTCCGGTCGTTTGAATTCAGTACTGGTAACGGGAAGGACTTTTTTCGGCGGCAAAAAGTGCGTCGCATCAGGATATTGGAACACACCAATCTGTGTCATTGCGTAATGAAAAACATCCGAATGTCACCCCATTGAACCCCATTAGTACGCCATGGATACCACAGTGGTTGGGCAATTCGTGCGTGTGCACGAATATGTGGGTGCTTTTGAATATGGAAATTGGAGCATCACTCAGGCAACCCCGAAAAAATGACCACGCAATGGCACGCAAATGATGGACAGAGGAGGACGCTAACGCCTGATGTTATTCACCGCGTTTAATTAAAATGTTGTTTCACTTATTGTGGCCACCGACGCGGAACAAAAATGCTCAAAAAGTATAATCATAGACATTGTGGGGTTTTAACCCTTTGTTTCAAATGACTGTATAGACTTTTAATTTAATTTGTAAATTAGATTGACATTAGATGAATAGAGTTTTATTGAAGTAGAATTGCTAAACGCGCGCTTGACATGGGGAATAAACTGGTTAATATGAGCCACATTTAAGCATCGTATAGCTCGGAAACTAACAATATGAATTTAACTTACCTTTTCTTCTTTCTTTTTTGACCTTTGAGGTATTTTCAAATTTCTGTGACGTTTGTACCAGTTGTGTTGAAAGCACTTTTCGTAGAACATGTATCATTGCCATGAAAAATGATAAAACAATAAACGTAATGCGACGTCATTTTCCTTTAATATCAGGATGTGTGATGACATTACATAAAACTGGAGGTGGAATATTCAATGAAGTTGTTTATGAATATCAAAGGACTTATTCTCTACCATTCCTATATGTTCCTCTGTGTTTCTATGGTTCTAACATGGTTAGAGACGCCAGAAATTGTTAATTAAAATATGTTTGATTATATATAAATGTTTCACAAGATTGAACACTGAAGGTGGACTAACTGTATATATGTAATAAAATTTAACAATTCTGGGTATTATAGCCTAAAAAACTATGTAAATTTAATGCCTGCATTTATATCTCGTACTTTCAACGTGCATTTACACTTTAATCTTAATTAAATTTCGTAATGAGTATTTGGGGCATTCTGAAAGAGAACAAAACAGACATACGACTAAACGATATATAAACGTTTTACGTTTGTGGTCCTGCCAGACAGGGTAATATCAAAATACGCGTGCTTTACGACCTTATTAATGCCCCGCCCCGCAACGATATAATGCCGCTCTGCGTGTCGGAATGACGCACAGGATGGAAAACGATGCCTTTGTAATTTGTGAGATTAATTTAGATAATGCATGTGAAATTACACGGTTTGATCGTATTTACATTTATGTTTCATCTTACGTTTCCGTTTGGCAGGGTTGGATTTAATCAATGCTTATACTGTCAATACGCTCTTCGCAAGTTGACACAAAGTGATTTAAGATACATTTTAAAGATCACATGAATTAGAGGGAGGAAATAGTATGTACCAATCCAAGTGAGATGATAGTGATTTTGGGCACGGCCATTGTAAGAGGCTAGGGTCCTAGCGAGTGCCACTGGCAGAAAGTGCACCAATAGTGCACCAATTAATTGTAGCTGGTTAAAACCAGGTCTAATGATTTTGATGCACGCTGCCTGCTAAAAATTTATTTTTCAAAAACATGGGATGGACCAGTTCAGTGAGAAAAGGACATACTATGCGAGTTGTACACTATACTTTATTTACGACTATTATGCGTGAAAATAGTAGTTTCTTAATCAAATAATACTGGAATATATACATTACAACAGGAGTAGAAAAACGCTTGTTCGCATTCACGCAACATACGTCAAAAAATTATTCGTAGCTTTTCTTGTTGCAAAATGGCAAAAAGGAATTGTATTCCCTTCAAAATAATAAAAATGTTTTAACTGTTCACCATTTATACACTGAGCCATTCCATCATCTCTTAAATTCCCCTTAATTCTGACTTCACAATCGTACACCCCATGACACGCATGTTTTGATAGCCAACCACCCACTGTCTCCGTTCCCACCAACCTAACATTATCCAGGTTAAGAATAACTCAGCAAACCCTCCTCACCCGTTTTGTTTTAATTGCGACATCAAAATTTGATTACGGGAAGTTCCTTTATGCCTCCTGGTCATTTGATTTAACATCTCCGAGCGAAGATAGGGTGCCGTTGAAATCGCCAAAAAGTTAACCTTAAGACAAATACGTGGGAGCGGCGTAGCGCGTAATGGCGTAATGACCGTTTATATCGCTATTTGAAACCGTTTGAAATTACGGCCAGGAGATGATGGCCCATCATTCCACGTGCAATCTAAAACGGATCTTTATCTTTTTAAACGCTATATCACATGGCAGCACATAACCTCCCGGTGAACGGTGGTGTCACCAATCAGTTTGTAGGTTATGCGGGAGACAATAGAAAAGCAACAACGTGCCACTTCCATCACTGTTGCACCACCTCGCCTATAATATATCTGCACATGTGGAGATATAGTACGAGCATAAAACGCGACGAAATGGCACGGAGAACCATGGCGAAAGAAGCGGGATGAATAATGTATGTGCAGTTTAGTGTTTTCCAGGAGGTTTTTCCCGTTTCCCAGCTCTTCTTTTTTCGTTATCCATTCGGGCTCTAGGTAGCTGTGTGCTATTTGTACGGAGTGTTAATGTCGACAGCCGTAAAGCAGGCGCGTACTCGTAAATAATGCGCCAGGATTCCCTCATTCCCGTATTATATCATCCCAGCAAACGTGCCTGTATTTATTGTAACCGACATTAAACATTTAATACTCATGGATGCGAGATGCGAAGACGCACTGGCAAAATTAATAACCTTTTTTACGATAGTAACAATTTTCGGTCATTTACATATTGGCAGGCGTTTGGGATGCCTGGATGCGGGTAACTGTAACATAATTTTAACGATTGAAAAGCGCTCCCGTTTTATAGTTTCGGGGCCTTTTAATGCCTGCCGCGAGAGTTTAATGCCATTTCGAAATTGTATTGTTGCATTATGGCGATTGCGTTATGTTTGCAAATTTGCAGCAGTGACGCTGATGGTAGATCAGTTTATTGCCTGTCGGCTTTGTTGTCCGCTAAAATGATTGACGATCGGTGGGATTAATATCACAAACAATTACAAGATTTCAATTACTAGCATACCATTTGTAACCAATCAAAGTTTTGGAAGTTAGACAACTTCTTGCATATATCTTTGTCTCTTAATTGCAATAAAAGGACCTACATGGACTGTACTATGTAGTGACAACAAGTGGAACTAAAATATGTAATTCAAACTTTGTTCTAAAATATTTTCTAAACTACAAATCATACAATTCTCATTCTTATTTTAATTGATTATCTATTACATGTAGTTTGATCATTTCGACCGAAGTGTTTTGGAGTCATTGAAATGGAACATGTTATATATCGGAGAAGTCGAGTCTAAGAACATCAACATCGACGGTCTCCGAATAATTCCATTACATTCTTCTTCATATTTCCCATGATCCTTATTATAAATCATGCACCAATCGATGCAGTATGAAATTTGCTACTTCACTTCAATTCGTATACCGTAAAATATGCAACTGTAAATCAATGGTCCATTAGACAACTTCTTATTGTTTCTTATTTGATGATACCAAATTTCTAAATTTCTTCAAATTTCATAAGTAAATCATGTTTTATGATAAAGTTCTACCTGATATGTTCTAACTTTCCTTTTAGAAAGTTCAATTACATTAAACTTAAACTTTTGAAGATATATCCATGAAAAGTAAGCCCATTAATACTAATCAATAACAAACATTGCAAAATAACTTTTACAAACATGCCAACTCCAGCATAGTACCATAAATGTATAAGCTTTGATTTTATTTGCAAAAGAAAACAAATAAACGCATGGAAACGAAAGGAAATCCGAGTGTGTTTCCGAATCTGTCTCCCTGAGGGAATGTTACAACCGTGAAATCGAAAGGAAAAGGCACGTGTCTGATGCATGAGAAAGAGAATTCAAATCACATCCCAGGGTCCCTCTGGTGAATGGCATAGGCAAATGTGGAAATAAAGATAACAACAACAACGTCCACTTTGCATGCGAAATAAAAACAATTTCAAATTTCACTTTCAAACATATTTAAAATCATTCTAATCTTTTTCTTTCCGCCCCTTTCTACCAATGCGTATGCATTGGTTTTGCCGGAGCTCGAAGCATCAAATATGAAATGTCGGTTGCGAGCTTGATAAATGCAGCAATGTGGAATGATTGACAAGGGGTTATTCGACGTCAAACGCCCTTCGGTGACGTGTGGTATGGAAATACGTACGCGAAAACACCTCCGAAACGCACGGCGTCGCATTCGAGATGCAGATTAGTTTGATACGCATGGATTTCAATTTGCAAACACGCTGCAACTGCCACCGCATTACGTATTCATCATTTGATTGCTTGTGCAACTTGGGGAAATTTATGCAACTAGATTTACCAGTGTATAAAACGCCATCTAGGAACTGCTAGCGTCATCTATACGATAAATTGGAGGTAACTCAGTGAAATAGACAAGATGTTAATCAAAATTTTGATTATGATGAATGCTGGAATATAACGACGGTGGGGAAATGAGTTATATCAAATTAATAGTGGTCTTAAAACCGCTGGATCAATTAACGGGGATTACATGCGAACGCAGGGCGAAATCGAGGAACCTGGAGCTGCGAGTGCAGAGTTACAACTCTGTTACAACACCCTTCTTCGGTGATGAGCGCAGGCCAGTGCTTTGTGCAGTTAATGCAAATTTACGAGGATTGCGAGAGTTCTCTCGGTGAGCACCCTAGGATAAGTCCGTAGGCATTGGCCGACATCGTTCCATCGCGTTTTGTTTTGTTGCCACCAGAGCTGATCATAATTTTGGCCTGTCCGTTTCGTAATCCTCTGTCGTGGAGTCGGGGGTTTTAATTACAAGTGTCTTCTGGGAATACTCGTATTACCCAGAACTTTGTAGCTTTTAGGTTTAAATTATAATTACTTTTAATAAAATTTCAAAATTTCTAAAAGTAAAGTGAAAAATATAGTTATTAATGTTT
>WSZQ02087153.1:0-14991 GCA_019419845.2 Weissflogia rhopalogaster
TACTGCTGAAATGCAGAAGGGTACAAGGTCAACCAAATCTGCAGTTTTAATTCCTGCGGAATAATAATAGCAGATAGATTGTTTCCACGTCCGTTGCACGAATAAGTCACTTGTTAAAAAAATGTGTAAGAAATGAGCATGCTCTATGTAGGGCAATTATGTCATTGTTATTAAAATGCTGAATAAGTTGGTCGTTATGTTTCAGCAAACACGGAATTAGGTTAATTAAGTTTTACTAAAAATAGCATTTGCTTTGCGTATTGAAAAATAATATCTAATAAACTAGATACAGTAAAGGCAACAAACCAAGTTTATTACAAAATCACGAACTCCACGAAAATTGTACGAGTGTCGAAATGGCGGCTAAGGTAAAACAATAAATCAGCAATTTAAGAAGATTTCGCATACGTAATTGTAAATCTCAATATGCGAATTCGACCGGGTTTTACCGAATCCAGGCGAAATTGACATCAGCGCCGCGTCTGGTGGTGACGCGAAGTATTCGAGAAAGTACGGCCTTCGGGCATATGACTGAAACCACTGTGGCAGTCATATGCGCAGTGATCGCTAACACGTAGCACCGCTCACTGCAGTCCAACCCTATCGATTCAGGACGGGCTGAAGTAAGTATTTATCTATAATTATCAAATTTCCTACCAAATAATCAATATTTAAAATTATAATTAACAGCTGATGAAGGCACTCCATTTGCCGAAGAGGTTCATCCTGTCGCCGATTTGCCCGTGAAGATAAATTCTGCAATCCATGAGTTTTGAGAGTTGTTTGAAAGGCAAGGATGAAGTAAAGCGAAGTAAATCAGCTATTTCTAGATTAAAGTTTATTATTGTAAATATTGTTGAAAATATATAATTTTATTCATATAAATATACATGTGTTGCAGGAGGGCTACACTGTTGGTAGTGCTTCGGTCTACCACGTACGCGCACTGGGTTCGAGTCTCCGGGGTGGGCACCCCACTAGTGTGAATTTATTATTATAAATTCACACTAAAATCACTCATTTAATTAATTCATATTAAAAATTCACATGAAAAATTCACATTATTAAAAATTCACACCGATAAAGTCACAACAATCGCATTGCGCAACCCACAGCACACAAGAAGAAACCACCGACAACATAAAAATTCACTTCACTCACACACAACAAGACACCACATCAATAACACAACAGTAACAATAACGTCACAAAAACCAATAACAAAAATCACAATAACATGTAATATATACAAAAACACAATAAAACATATGTATCCAGGCTGAAGGACCAGTGAAGGTCGATGGCCAGGTCTGCGGACCGAATACATTAAATAAAATATACATGTGTATTTTATTAAAATTAAAACTTCCTGAAATATTAGAAAGTAATACGTGATGGTTGCATAATTTAACTTGAGTGTCCTACTCGGTCACGGGGGGCGTTAGTCAAAACAAATCGCATAGAGCAGCGCGTCTTATATGATCTGTGAGTCTGCCCTCGGCCGCCTTGCAACGCGGTTGATGTTTAGTTAGACAGTCTTAATCATATGGTTAGTCTATGGTCTTCATTGCGGTTTTAATAATGCACTTTCTTTGTGTAATTGTGAGCTCGGAGGTTATTGATCGGGTTGATTGGAATTTTCTATCGCTGACAGTGTCGCGAAGTCTAAATTAGAAAAGTCTTCTAACAAATTTATATCTAGAGACAGAAGACCATAGATTATATGAAGAAGACCGCAGCACAGATAGATCGCACAAATGCAAGATTATAGAGGGCAAAGATTATAGAAATCTGTGGTAGATATGCATTACAGATTACTGAACAAGCACAGAACACAAGTGCAAACATATGCGAAGCACAGGTGTAAAACTTTCATGTTACATTTTCGACCGCTAGGGGGCGATGATGCTACGAGCCAGCTGCCGAGACGGTACAATTCCAAAGTATTGGTTAAGTACATTTGAACATGATTTTCTCTAATATTTTTGCTATTACATGCAACAAGTTCGGATGTCGCTTGTTCTTTTTTGAACTGTTCTAGCCATCGATTTCTCGATTAGCTTAATCTACTTTTTTCATGAAAATAAGTCTTCTAAGTTCATCTAAACATTAGTTTCTCTTATATTTTGGAGAATAGATGCAAAAAGCTCGGATATCGCGGTTTATTTTCTGAGCCGATGCAGCTATCGATTGCTCGATGTGGTTAATCGATTTTATTTCACGAAAATAAATCGTTTAAGTACACTTGAACATATTTTCTAATATTTTGGCTATTACATGCAAAAAGTTCGGATGTCGCTTGTCTCTTTCTGAACTGTTGCAGCTATCGATTTCACGGTGTGGTTGATTGACATTTTTCACGTAAATAAATCGTTTACGCATGTCTGAACATGATTTTCAATGATATTTCGGCTATTACATGCAAATAGTACGGATGTCGCGTGTTACTTTCTGAACCGTTGCAGCTATCGATGTCTCCATGTGCTTAATTTACTCTTTTCATGAAAATAAATCGTTTAAGCTTATCTAAATATGATTTTCTCTTATACATTGGCGAATATATGCAAAAAGTACGGATGTCGCTTGTTACTTTTTGAACTGTTGCGGCTATCGATATCTCGATGTGCTTAATCTACATTTTTCATGAAATTAAGTCGTTTAAGCACATCTAAATATGATTTTCTCTAATATTATAGCTGTTATATGCAAAAAGTTTGTATGTCGCTTGTTATTTTCAAATTCGTTGCAGCTATCAATCCCTCGATCTCCTTAATCGACTTATCTCACGAAAATAAGTCGTTTAAGCACATCTAAACATAATTTTCTCTTATACTTTGACTAATACAAGCAAAATATATCGATCTCTCGATGTGCTTACTCAAATTTTTTCACGAAAATAGGTCATTTAGGCACATTTAAATATGATTAGCTCTTATGTTTTGGCGAATACCTGCAAACAGTTCGCATATCGCGTGTTATATTCTGAACCGTTGCAGCTATCGATCTCTGGATGTGCTTAATTGGCTTTTTTTCACGGAAATAAGTCCTATAAGCACATCTTAACCTGATTTTCTCTTAGAATTAGGCTATTATATGCAAAAAGTTCGGATATTGCGCGTTGTTTTCTGAACCGTTGCAGCTATCGATCTCTCGAAGTTCTTAATCGACTTTCTTCAGGAAAATAAGTAGTTTAAGCTCATCTAAACATGATTTTTTCTTATATTTTAGTGAACACATGTAAAAGTTCGGATAAAGTGTATTATTTTTTGAACTGTTACAGCTATCGATCTCTCGATGCGCTTAAACGACTGTTTTCACCTAAATAAGTCGTTTAAGCACATCTAAACATGATATTTTGGAGGATACATTCAAACAGTTCAGATATCGCTTGTTATTTTCTGAACCCATGTAGTTATCGATCAGGTCGCTCCAGGCGAAGGAAACAGCAGTGTACATTTTCGCTAACATCGAAGGAGCGTTAGACAGTACAACGCAGGCAGGGGGTGCCTTCAAGGAGGTGTTCTCTCACCTCTTTTATGGTGTTTGGTGGTTGACGACCTGCTAGATACCCTGTCGAAGGTAGGGTATAAGACAATTGGCTATGCAGATGACATAGCCATCATCATAAAAGGGAAATATGATACCACGTTATCTTCCCTCACTCAGGGGGCATTAAACAAGCTCTAAAAATGGTGCCAAAGAGAAGGTTTCAACATTAACCATGCAAAAACAATTATCGTCCCTTTCACATGGAAAATGAAAACGGACCTACGTCCTCCTAGTCTGAAAGCGGACACGATAGAGTACTCCAGGAAAGTTAAGTATGTAGGCGTTATCCTGGATGCCAAGCTTAACTGGTCTAACCACATTGAGAAGATACCCTAAAGGCTACAATGGCATTCTGGGTATGTCGGAATGTCGGAAAATGTTTGGAAATACTTGGGGACTGCAATCGCGTATGATATACTGGTTATATGTTATGGCAATAGCTCCAATTATTACATATGCCAGCTTAATATGGTGGCGGAAAACGAAGGAAAAGACAACGACACGGAAGCTGCAAAGGCTCCAAAGGCTTGTCTGCCTTGGAATTACGGGGGCGAGATACGCGACTCCTACTGCTGCATTGACAGCGCTATTAGCCATTCCGCCCCTGCTATTCGCCATTGAAAGCGCAGCCATCAGGAGCGCCCTGAAAATGGGACTATCAAGTTCCAGTAAAGGGTACTCTGAGATGCTGAGTAGGGCTGGCTTCCCGTACATCGGTTGCCGGATGGACAATATAACCTCGATATACGACTTCAATTATGGCTTTACAGTGGCGATTAAACCGCGCCCGAATGCCAACAACGAAGTCGACAGTATAATCGAGCACAGGAATAATGTGATCTGGTACTCGGGCGCACCTTGGCATTGGAATTCACGAGCCAAACTTGAACGAATCCATTGCCGTTGGTAAAGCCCCCTCCATAACTCAAGGAGAAATCATGGCTATAGAGGCATGTGCCCAGCAGTGCATTAATAAGCTCTACAAGGCTAAACTCATCTATGATATATGACAGACTGTGAAGTGGCTCTTCGTGATTAGCAGTGTAAGTCGAGCGTAACTTAGAACTGCAAAAATGTTCTCATGAAATTGGGGCGAAGCAATAAACTCACAATACAGTGGGTGCCTGTACACCAAGGTATTGCGAGCAATACTAAGGCGGATATGCTAGCAAAGAAGGCAGCGGAAACCACCATCCATGGCCCTGTACCAACCTTTGGATTATCAAGGTCCACAATGAACGAATGGATAAAGAATTGGCATCGGGTTAGTCACGAGACCGCCTGGAGGATCCTAGACAGGCCAAGAGGCTGCTAGATGTATCACACAATAGAGCCCAAGAAATTATAAAGCTGTAGAAAAGCGATAATAGGCTACTTGTTAGCCTACTGACAGGTCATGCCGAGGTCTTGTACCACCTAGACAATATTGGCAAATGCGACCTCACAAGCTGCAGACTACGTAAGTCGGAGGTGGAAACAACCGAGCACCTACTCTGCACTTGTGCACCCCTAGCATCTGAAAGACTTTCTTTGTTAGGCTGCGAGCAGCTAAGCCTTGCTGAATTCAAAAGGGAAGTCAGACAAAGAGATTCTAGCCTTTTATAAGGTGATCTCAGTTATTGACCCATGGTATTGGTTCATGCACAATAGATCAAAGCTGGTCGCAATGTTAAGGGTGTTGACCACCCAGGATTAGTTGGAAAAAAGCTATTGATCTCTCGTTCTGCTAAACCGCATATTTCACGAAAATATGTCGTTTATGGACATCTAAACATGATTTACTCTTATATTTTGGTGAATAGATGCAAAAAGTACGGATATCGCATGTTATTTTCTGAAACGTTGCAGCTATCGATCTCTCGATATGCTTCATCGTCTTTCTTTGACGAAAATAAATCATTTAAGCACACCTAAACATGATTTTCTCATATATTTTGACTTAGGCATGGAAAAAGTTCGGATTTCGTGTGTTATTCTCTGACACGATGCAGTTATCGATCGCTAGATGTGCTTAATCGACTTTTGTTCACGAAAATAAATCGTTTAGGCATATCTGAAAATGATTTTCTCTAATATTTTGGCTATTATATGTAAAACGTTCGGATGTCGGTTGTTATATTTTGAACCGTTGCAGCTATCGATCTCTCGATGTGCTTAATCGACTTTTTTCATGAAAATAAGTCGTTTAAGCACATCTAAACATAATTTTCTTTTTAAATTAAGGCGATTACATTAAAAAATCGGATATCGCGTGTTAATTTCTGAACCGTTGCAGCTATCGATCTCTCGATGTGCTTAATCGGCTTTTTTCACGAAAACAAGTCGTTTAAGCACATCTAAACATGAGTTTTGCTTATATTTTGGAGAATACATGCAAAACAGTTCGGAAATCGCGTGTTATTTACCGTACTGTTGAAGCTGTCGATCTCTCGATGCGCTTAAACGAATAATTTCGCGAAAACAAGTCGCTTAAACACATCTAAACATGAGTTGCTGAACGAGCAAATAGAACGTTAGTAGAAATGGCTCGTTGTATACGGAATCTAGCCAATTTAGCAACATCGTTATGGGCTGAGCTTATTCATACAGCTAAATATTTAAGAAATTGATCGCATTCGAAATCTCTGAATAATTTGACACCATACGAAGTTTGGTTTAACGAGAAACCATATATTGGATTTTTAAAAATAATAGGAAGTAAAGTGATTGCGTTAAATAAAATGCCACGAGTTGGAAAATTTAGTCCAAAAGGAAATGAGGAAAGGAAGTGAGGTGGGATACTCACAAGAAGCAAAAGCGTATCGACTTTGGAAACCCGGTACGAAATTAATTGCAATAGCAAGAGATGTGAAATTTTTCGAGAAGTAAATGATGAATCTGATGACGATAATGATAATGATGATATACCAAGGAATGAGTATCAAGAAGAATCTGAACCAGAATATGAAATTGAAGAAATTAATTTTTATTAATAATGTATACAATAATACAACAATGTATGTAGAATAATGAAAATGAAATTGGGTATTTGCAGATTTATTTGATGTTAGCGGATATTCGAACAAAACCACTGTCTAAAATAAAAGATGAAGAAGCCGTTAAATTACTAACATTGATCTAATGATGATATGATGTATGTAATGAAAGAAAATTTAAATTCACATCTATTGAGGGGGTGTTAGAATAAACCGATTGTAAATTTGGCATTGCTGCCCTCAACCGATATCATGTTTATATTGTAAGATAGGTTTACTTTATGAGCTGTTGTTAGAATAAAGAAGTAGTTCCCGTTGCATCAACGACTAGCACAGTGCGCAAGTACGTCTCCTGTTCAACATATATTATTCTATCCACTGCGAAACCTAACACCATTATCGCTAGTTTTCAGAGTAAAAGATCCAGGAGCTAGATTATTAAAATATACACGGAAATTAGCCGAACACGATTGTACAATTATTTATAGAGAAGGAAATTCAATTACGAATGCAGATGCTTTGAGTAGAATTTATACGATTAATAAAGACAGTATTGATGGATATTTGATGAGTATTTGAGGAGTATACGAAACACAAGATTATTATTAGAAAAGGATATGTTATTTCTTCCTAGAAATGTTGATGTAAATAATACAAAGTAACAGTTGCTTGACAAAATATTTAACGTATTTTTGCAATTGAAGATAAGAAGCCAGATTTAGGAAATATTTGTGAAAATAAAAGTAATAGAGAAAATAAATTAAATTATTTGATATATAAAGAATTTGAGAATGATTATAATGAATACGAAGATATATGGATGATGAATTGATGAATAAATTACAAAAATATGCAGAAACGAACAATGTTAAAATTATGAGTATGATGAGGCTAATAACGAATAGGAATTTTAAATGGGAAAATTTAGGGTTATAAAATATTTATTTAAGAATGAAGTGATAAATGCTTATGAAGAAATTAGTGGTGAATCGAATAATTTAACAAATGAGGAAATACAAAAATATAACAACCTTTTGAAAAAATAGATATTGTAGGACCGTTAACAACACAAGATGACCCGAACTAAATATTCATTGCGATACCGATCCCAGATCAAGAAGCGAAGGCATTTGCTAGGGAAGTAGTTAATAATATAATATGTAAATACGATATTCCAGATATATTCCAACTCTTACAGATCAAGGAACGACTTTTTTAAGCAGCATATTCAAAGAATTATGTAAATTATTAGTGATTGAATAGTTTCAAACGACTACGCATCATCTGCAAACAAATAGAACGTTAGAAAGGGCCATAAGCGATTGTAAAAAAGCATTCAGATGTCAATTGCTCAATTAAAATTAAAAATAAAGTAGTTAAAGTGCACGCAAATAGATAAAGTTTAATAGAAAAATAGAAAAAGTTTAAAGAATAAATACTAAAGCATATGTAAACTTTTTGGTTATTTTAGGGTAGGATGGTACAATTATGGTATTAAAAACCCAGGTATTTATTTTGAAAGAATAGCAGAGTTAGACTGTTAGACTATTTAATAATGAATTCAGGTTAGTTTCTTACATACATTTGACTTGATTAAATCAATGGCTTCCATCTTATTTGAGTTTGTGACGAAATGGATGATATTTAAGAATGCCGGGAGAAGGAGAAGCATGGAGAGCTTAGAATGAAAGGGGGAAGTGTTTGAGAAGGTGTATATCTTTAACTACCAGGGGTTTATGTTTAAAGCGAATGGCACGTGGGGGGAGTATATAAAATTGACGCAAGTAAAATCTAGAGTGCACGGGGCTAGAGTGGCATCCGAGCGCGTCTCATGGTAGCGGATAGGAGAACGTTAGTGGGCCGATAAGTTTGTGTCTCGGGCCGAAAAACCCGTGCACCGAACAAAACGCCACACCGCGGACCACCTTTCCTATTGCCCTATAGTCGTGTCGTGACTTGGAGCTTGCATGGGGTCTTAAACGGCGCCGGATGAGATAGGGCCTTAAGGCACTGCCCATCCGCTAGACCGGGGTTGGCGCAGTATGCTGTGGTCATACTGATTCATCTTTGGGGATCCTGGCTACACTGTCCGGATCAAGGAGAAAAGGAAACTAAACCAATATCCCAATCTACTGTGGAAAAGCGTAAGCTAATGGATGGATGGCTACTGGGTAAAGTAGTTGTGATTATACGGGCTCCGAGCCATCCTGATTTAATGCGTGGCTATGCAGCAGGATTAACCCATTATTTTCCTAGCTACTCGTGGGACACAAATGTAATATTTGCCAAAACCCAAAGGAGCGGGTGCTGCCTCAAGTGCAGCTAAGGCCCATGTCCCGTAACCGACACAACCCCAAGGGCCTGTATGGTGCCGCTCGTAGGAAATGCTCCGGAAAATGGGCCTTTGAGGGGAAGAGGCTAAGTCTTAGGTCCTACAGCCAAAACCCAAGCCCTCAGCTTCGGCGAAAAGGTTAAGGTCTGACGGCAGTAAGCCGCCGGTCAAACAACACAAAAAGGACAGAGGGCACAGCATGCTCATGACTCCTCGAAGGCCAGCCCAGAGAACTGCAAGCATATTTTACAGTTCTGCGACAGCGCATATGATATAATAGCTGCATGTCATGGCGATATCTCCAATTATCACATACTCCAGTGCAATATGCTGGAAGAAAACGAAGGAAAAGACAACGGCACAGAAGCTGCAAAGGCTCCAAAGACTAGTATCTCTTGAAATAACTGCTGCATTCACAGATCTGTTAGCTATTCCGCCCCTACCAATCGCCATTGAAGGCAAAGTCATTAGTAGCACCCTGAGATTGGGACTATGAAGATCAGTAAAGGGTACTCCGAGATGCTGAGCAGGGCCGGCTTCTCGTATATCGGGTTGCCGATGGACAATATAACCCCGGTATATTAATCCGCGATTAAACCGCGCCCGGCCGCCATTGATGAAGACGAAAGCATAAACGAGGACAAGAATAATGTGATCTGGTACTCTAATGCATTGTTAAATGAACCATGGCATTGGAATTCACGGACCAAATTGGAACGAATCCATTGATGTTGGTAAGGCCCCCTCCATAACTCTAGCAGAAATCATGGCTATAGAGGTATGTGCCCAGCAGTGCCTTAAAAAGCTCTTCAAGGGCAAGTGCAACTTGGAGGGCGAGGGTAACTTGGAACTGCAAAAATGTGCTCAAGAAGTTGGGGGCAGGCAATAAACTCACAATACGGTGGGTGCCTGCGCACCAAGGTATTGCGGGCAATACTAAGGCGGATATGCTAGCCAAGAAGGCAGCAGAAACTACCTTCCATGGCCGTGAACTAACCTGTGGATTATCAACGTCCATACTGAAGGAATATAAAGCTGAAAAGAGCAATATAAGGCTACTTGTTAGAAAATTGATAGGTCATGCCGAGGTGTTGTACCACCTCTCCAATATTGGCAAAGGCGACCTCACAAGCTGCAGATTATGTAAATCGGAGGTGGAAACGACCGATTACCTACTCTGCCCTTGTGCATCCCTAACACCTGAAAGACTTTCTTTGCTAGGCAGCGAGCAGCTAAGTCTCGCTGAATTCAAAGCGGAGTCGGTCAAAGAGATTCTAGCCTTTTAAAAGGGTATCTCCGTTATTGGCCCATAGTATTGGACCATGCACAATAGGTCAAAATTGGTCGCAGTGCTAGCGACGTTGACCGCCCAGGATTAATTAAAAAAAAGGTGAGGTGCATTTTTACACTTAGTGAAAAGTATAAATTTTAACTTATCAGTAGAGAATTCCATACCTAAATCCACTAACCAAAGAGCACATGCCACTAAGCATGTTCTGAAACGATTGCGCAAATCCTGAATATTTCCACTTCTAGCAAAAATGGACAATATCATCAGTAAATTGGATAGATCCAACATAAGGAGAGATGACAGACTGAAGAGTGGATTTATAAATATTAACAAAGAAATGGGCTAAGAACCGATCCTTGAGGCAACTCAACTGATGATATTAAAAACTCATTAAACCAGACTTGGAACGAATTTTAAACATTATCGAATGAACAAGTTCCCAAATTAACGCAATAATATTACCCGAAATTGTTTAATTTTCAAAATTTCAATAAGATTGGAAGGCACAATAAAATCGAACGTACCCTTAATATCCAGAAACAAAGTCAAAGTAGAAGATTTTCCGAGAAAGGAATTCTTAATGAAACTATAAAGAATAGTCAGACAATCCAGAGTACTCTTACCTCGCCGAAAGCCATACTGAGAATCCGATAAAAAATTATTTATCCATCCACCAAATAAGCTTGAGATTCAAAAGTGATTTGCAAAGTTGAAAGAAGAGAAATGGGAGATATCTGTAAGGTAAATCTGAATATTTGTTTGGTTTAAGAATAGATACAACAATCACGTTTCTCCATTCTGGAGAAGAGAACATTCTTGCAACATTCTGTAAGCAATACAATCATAATCTGGAGAAATTTTATCTTTATCTGGACAGAGATATTTATGGAAACCATCCGCCTAGTTCAGATCTGAAGACCCTTAACGGGTATTATTTAAAATGCCAAATTTGAATTGATTAAAATTTTTGTCCACTAAGATTTAAATAAAAAGTCTTAAACGATTATACTTTTTAGCACAAATAAGCCCTTAATAACTGCCACAGCCCTACGAGTCTCGAAGTAACCCGGGGCAGATATTTTTTTAGTAGCAGTCTGCCTATGCCTTTTCTACTTAGAGCAACTGGAACCAGGGGAAATATTTAAATTTTGAATTCATAGAACATGGATAGCTAGCCAAATGCGCAACTCTACAAAATCCTCATTAGAAAAGGAAGACAGAAAACATGAATCATTTTCAAAGGCAACCTGGAACTTGTTACAATTAATTCGAAAAAAGAAATTTGAATCACTAGAAATTTGAGAAGAATAAAGGGAAATGATTGCTGCCAAATGGATAATCAAGAATGTCAATAAACGAAGAATAAAAGAAAAACGGATCACCAAGAATCAGATCAGTGACACAAGAAGGAGAATTATGAGGATTAAAACGAGTGGCATGAAGATCATTATTATAAACCATTAAATTTCAGTTCGTTTCGGCTTTAACGAACTGAAACAACTGAAATGTTGAAAAAGAAAAACCCAAAATGATTTGTTTACTCCAACATTAGGAGGAATGCTTCAGGCTATTCAAATGAAAATTATTAATTTGAATGGCCAGAAACTGAACCGTATCTGTCAAAGGAACTGGAAAAGGAGAAATATTCAGGATAGAAACATCACGACGAATTAAAAAAAAAAACAATACTGCAATACATCTGCTCTACTATGAACAATACAATAATACCCTTTAATTTTTAATGATTGAAGGGGTGATACACAGGTTTCTGATAGAAATACAACTTTCAGAAAAAAGTCTTGTATCAATGATTCAAATTCTGTCAAATTCGCATAAATGCTGCGAATAGCCCACCTCGGCAGCACAGTCGGTAGAGCTTGGGTCTGCCACGCAGTCGGACGAGATTCAAGTCCTCGGGGTGGGCACCCATTCACATTTATAACTCTCAAAAACCATTGACAAATCAACTAAACACTCACACACAACAAGAATCCATGTATGAACAATTCAACACAAGGATCAGCAACAACAACAACATCACATGACAATCACAATAATAAACATGCAATATAAAAACACATACAATAACAATAAATCAAGGCTGAAGGACCAGTATGGTCGATGGCCAGGTCTCTGGACCAAATACAATATTATTATTTTGCTGCGAATATTCCAAATTAAAATATGATTCGAATTCATAAATGCAAAATAATAGAAATAATAATATAACTAAAAAAATATAAACAAATAAATAAATAAGCGAAAAGATTAAAAAAGAGAAAATATGAAAGAAAGCTATAAAATAATAATACTAAAGAAATAAGGAAGGGAATGGTATAGGAACATAAACCATTTGCTTAATCAATGTAAACGGCCTTTTTTCGCCACAGAAACAATAGAAAGCTTTGGGACAGCGGGATGTAAGTCAGAAAGAATTATATAAAACAAAAGATGCAGATATAAAAATCGAAGGAAAATTAGTGGGCATAAACTGAGGCAAAGAGTAAGACGATTCCAAAGGATTAATCACATTTGCTCTCACTCTTGAAATGAAACATTATAGAAATCCATGTATTCTTTAAATTTCTTCTGCTTGAAATATTCCGGGCATACCCGATTCTTAACTAAATTCCTTTCTCCACTACTGAAAATGTATTTATGAGGATAAGATTCCCAGAACTATCAGCCCTAGAAGACTGAAGTCGATGAATGTCCCAAAACGAAAGGGTTGGATTAATTACCTTTAGCTCACTTAAAATTTCTGATTCAGAATGGTCTGGATGAATATCGCGGATAATACACTTTGAAAAAAACAGAATCAGTATTAATAAGCACTTGCAAATTATTTTCTTTAAGGAACGACAAATTAATGAAGTTGTTTGCTTGCATTCTTGTCAAAAAATGATACTGCTCAAAAATTCGACACTTGCCGCCTCAGCAATCTTAGAAATACAGACGGTAGCTACGCATCGGTACGTATCACTTGGTACTACTAAAATATGAAATTCAAACATAACGTACAATTGTCATTCTAGCCATAATTAACTCTCCATTCAATATAATTTGTTCTTCTATATTCAATGAAACCCTAGGATGGTTGAAAAATTTAACGTACAAAAATCTAGTTTTCCGAAAAATGACTATTTTCTTACGTTGTCAATTATATTCATACTTTCCGTAATCCTAATAATATAAATCATGCACCTATCGATTCAGGGAGAAATTTTGAACAAACTCCTGGAAACATTTTTTCTTGAATTATTACCTCATGTTTTGCCGAACTAATGGCGTAGCTAACCCGCGAGAGATACTGATCCCAATTTCGATGGTTGTTTTCCACATATGCGCTCAACATGGTTTTAATCACACGGTTCACACGTTCGACCGGATTAGCTTGAGCTAATCGAACTATCACCGCAGTGAACGAAACTCGAACATGGTATTGATCCATTTTTTTCTCGAAAAACCTTACTTCGAAACTGAACTCCGTCGTCAACCGTGACCACCTCTGGCGCACCGAAAATCAGGATTACCTCTTCCTCTAAAATCCGCAATATACTTCCAGCCAATGATCATTGCGAGGGTTATAGAAAAGAAGTTAGGTAGGCAATACTTCGAGACAGGTTAAGGTTGGCACTTTTTGTTGAATTTAATAAGTTGTGTTTAAAAGTATTTAGTGTGTTAAGTGTTATTTAGTTTTACTTATTACTTATTGTAATCAATGTATGTAATGGAATTGGTTGAAGAATTATGCCAATAAAGGTTTATATATATACTTCCAGCCATAGCATTGCGAAGAGGGTATGTTAAAACGAACTTACTAAAGCAATCAGAAGTAACTAAGTTATAACTATACCCCTTTGTAGTACGAGGAAGTGGAATTTTCGATTCGATCGAATCTAGCACAGGTACCGAACGCGATAGACAATCTGGAACCACATGTTTCTTCCCTTTTCGATGAATGATTTCAAAATCATAGGGTTGTAAACGTAACGGCCAACATGCTAATCGACCTTGAAGATCCCTCAATTGATTCAGCCATAATAAGGAATGATGATCAGTCACAACTTTGAAATGATAACCTTCCAAGTAATGGTGCAGTTTTTCTACGGCCCAGATAACAACCAAACACTTGCGTTCCGTGGTTGAATACTTTCGTTCAGATGCAGTTAATGAACGAGATAAATAGCTGATGACATGTTCACCGTCTTCGAACATCTGAGTTAACACAGCTCCCAGACCATAGGCAGACGCATCAGTTTGCAATTAAAAGGTGCGCGAAAAGTCAGGACAACGCATTACCGGTGCATTAATCAGACATTTCTTAATTTTACGAAACGATGATTCACATTTATCATTCCAATCCCATTTCATGTTCTTCTTCGTTAATGCGGCCAAAGGGGATAACGTGTTTGCAAAATCCGCCACAAAACGTCGATACCAAGAAGCAGTCCCCAAAAGTGACCTAACATCGCTAATACTAACAGGTGTAGATATATCAATAATAGCCTGTACTTTCTCGGGATCAGGATGGAGTCCATTAGAATCAACGACGTAATCCAGGTATTTAACTTGTGAACGACAAAACTTGGATTTATCCAAATTAACTGTTAAACCTGCCGCATTCAAACGATTAAACACGTCGCTCAGTAGTTCTCGAGTCGTTCTCGAATTTTTTTTGGAAATCCGGTGTCACGATAATTATGTCATCTAAATAACAAAAAACAAATGGTCCCAAATTCTGCCTCAAGACTCGATCCATAAGACGCTGATAAGTTGCAGGTGCTTTAGTCAAACCAAAGGGCATCACACGAAATCGATATAGTCCATTAGAAACACAAAAC
>WSZQ02087186.1:1348-13133 GCA_019419845.2 Weissflogia rhopalogaster
AATAACCTTACTCAATACCTAAACTCTTCAAGAATATTCTCTTAAAATTTCAAGTTAATAGCTGTAATATTTACGATGTTATAGCTCATTAAACTAAGACATAACATTGTGTTGTTTACTAAACTTTGAAACTGTTTTCTCGCTGCATCGTTTTTTGACTTTGCGTACACGATTGTGCAAATTCTACCAAACCGATTTTGTTGAATGATGGCCCATTTTATAGACAATTAAATTCTCTAGAATATGTCGTTAATAATTTTTTTTTATTGAAATATATATTTACGCATTATATTCGTATACATATTTCAAGCAAAAATGCAGATTAAATTTAAAACTCTACCTTTTTCACTTTCTAGTTGTATTTCCTGCATTAATAATGAATATATACGGGATAGTGAATACTGAATACTGTGGATACATAATAGGGGATAGTGGATACATAATTACTTGCAGAAATAATTGCAAATTGTTGCTATTGGTATTGGTAATACCGTGGATAGCAATCTATATTTTAGCATAATGTTTCGTGCAGCGCATCCTGCTTCATCCTGCTGCGTGTGTTTCAATGTCGGCAGCAAGAGTTGGCTGGGGCAAGAGGGGTAGGAGGAGAAGCCCATGGCAACTGGCAACATTCGATAATATGCAGATGTGGGATGTAGGACGTGGACACACGCAGCAAGCGTTCGCAATGCTTTGAAGTGCGCAAAATATTATAATCACGTTCAATATAACGAACAGAGCCACAGCGCGTTGAGTTCCCAGCAACAGCAACAATCTAGATTTAAAATTTATATATATTTGCATATATTGCATGTTGCATTTGCATTAAATTCTAACATTTTGCATTAGATTCCATGCATCTTCTAGGTATAATAAAATTCATTTTATATCCCTTTACAGGACATAAAACGGCGTAAACTATGTTTATTTTTAATAATTAGCATTGCTCATATTTGTTGACTTCATATAAGTTATTGATTATTGCTTGTGATTATTGATTATGAACTATAATGTTTATGAATCATTAAGAAATGTGGAAAAGTTGTTTTAGTTAATTAGAGGCACCTTATTTACTATGGCAAAACATTGGGAATCATTTGGTACTGGTATTAATCAATAGCTAATCTAATCATGAATATTCCCTAAAAATTTCAGGTCAATAAGTGTAGAATTTACGAATTACTATAGCTCATTAAACTCATCGAACACATTTAATATTTTTACGATTAGGTTTACCAGAATTTAAATTCTGTTTCTCGGAACTTTTTTTACTTTGCGTACACGATTGTTGAAATTCTACCAAACCGAATTTGTTAAGTAAATGCTCATTTTATAGACAATTAAATTCTCTAGAATATGACGTCAAATTATTTTTGAATAAATGTACCTTAACACATAATTCTCCTCTTTTAAGACGATTTTTGTGCAAATAATATTTAAAACTGCATATAAACATGAAATATTCCGATTTTCATGAAAATGCTCAACGTCATATTCTAGCAAATTTTATAAGCTAACCAAACATGTTTTGGATTTTCATTTTCGATAAAAACTACGGACTTGAGTGTACACAATTCGAAAAATGTATTTATTGATGACATGTTTATGCCATCAATTTTTAACTTAAATATAGTTTTTTAATGAGGAAAAAATTACATTGTGCATATGAAATATGCATTAACTTGTTAAAATTTCAATGCGTTTTGAGTTTGAGTATCTGAGACACATTTTAACCTCAGAAAAATCCCTTAAATTGCATTCGTAAAGTTGATTTTTAGATACTTTCATTTTGTTTTGTTAGTTTTTACGTAATTTAAGTCAGAATCTAATAAAAAACTAAAGAAAATTTGTTAAGGATGATTAGGATAAGTTCAAAATAAGGTTTAAAACAATTTATATTAGGGTTATAAATACTTAGATATTTTGAATACCCCATAAAAGTGTTTTTATACAAGTATTTCGAGTAATTTCTCAATTTTCGATCATTTCTATTAAAAATCACAAAATATGTTATAAAATTAAATTTATTTTGTTTATATGAATTGAGTAATTAAGAAATAAAGGGAATTAAACTATGTGCTAGTTTTTTTTTGTTTCTATTTATTCAGTTTTAGCTGTGAAAAGCTTGTGAAAACCAAGGAAAACTCTTTAACATATCTAAAATTTAGAGTAATTCTGCCTCGCGTATGAGTGAGGGTATGTTTATATTTATACACGTCTCAAGTTGTCTTATCAACCCCTTCATTCTCACAAGCAAGCCATTTCTCCCACAACCATCCATCTATCCCGGCTTGCATCCAGGCTTCCAAGCTTCATTCAACCCTCGCCACCCGTCGTCCCCGCACCCCTTGCCAAGTTTCTTCGTGCTCGTTCCGCTGGATATCGCAAATCCCTCCAGGAGGACTCTCCAGAAGGGGCGGCAGCAGCCCCCATAGCACCGAACGGTCGTCGGAGCGTGTCTCCGAAGCCTCTCTCCCATGTGCCTCATCAGTCATTCGCTTTGGTGGCAGTGTGGAGGAAGTATAGAGGCAGTACGGACGCAGAATAGAGGCAGCCAAGGGCTCGGAGAGGGCGGCATATTACCAACACTATCTGCGCCGTCAAAACCCCCGCCTGCCGCCCACGGGCGACAACAATGCGCAACAACTCGGGCGTTCTACGCGTTATCATCTGCCTACTGCCCACACTGCACACATTCCTTGAATGTTCGTAAATATTGCCAAAAACAATAAATAAGAAATAGTTCCTTGAAAAAGTGGTTTTAAACATTTTAAAAACGTTGAAACACGTTTAAAAACCTTTAAAAAAACATCTAAGAACCAGTTACAAACGTTTACAAACGTTTTTAAAATCCAATTATTAAAGAAAAAAAAACTTAATATTTCTTGGTGATAGCAATAGATTTTCAATGTTTTATTGTATTATTAGCAATATTTAGCAATATTTAGCCACGTTTATATGAATAAAATCTCCATATTTAGGCCTGGAATGGAATGTTTAGTGAATTTCTTGCAGAAAACACGCATTGTCCGCGCGTTTGTTGTATGCACAATTGTATTCTGGACTTGCGTTTGTTTCGCGCTTGCAACACACGATAAAGTCGTTTGCAATGCGGCGCGAATACGTACACAATTGTAGCGCGAACATGATGTTGGTCTGATTGTGAATGTATAGTCGTTGCGTACATACAACAACACGAACTTAACATCTCGCCAATGCACCAATGCTAAAACTGTGCTGTGCGCAAGGCAAACCAACAACTCTTTGCTAACTCTACCCGTGTCTGTACCCAGTGCTCTGTTCTACGCATGTAATAACCGTCTGATCTTGACACTATTACGCGCACGTTCCACTTTTGTCGATGGCTTCAATGCCTCAAGTCCTCCAAACGATCTGTAAACAACACCGCAACAACAATTTCCCAACGATTTTATCAACGCAAGTGAAAATAGAGGAAAAAACAGGTGAATGAAAATATTACAGTTCAATATTTCAATTTTTGTGTGATAGGAAGTTGGCAGCTTATTATTCGATTCAATTTAATTAAGAATAAATCATTTAAAACTTTCAAAAAGTGAAATATCGTGTTAAAGTTAATTATTTATATTGATTTATTTAGTAAAATGTGGTCAGAGATGTGCCAAGTTGTTCTAGTGGTATATTTTCAACGATAGAACTAATGAAAAGTGTTTCCTGAGTAAAACTATATGATTAGGTGTGGTATTTACCTGTAGGTACTATTCTGATTGGTTGTATGAAAGAATAGCCTGTATATAGCATATCATTGGTTAAAAATAGCTTCTTCGGAAGATTAAGGGGTGGCGAGATAACTGTTGTCCTGGTAACACCCTACCTTGAAATTGAAGGTACCCAATAAAATAGTCTACATAGTTCTGATATTTTCTGAGGGGAGACTTAAAACTCCTCCTGACAAAAATACAGAAAAACCGATTAAATTTTTATTTATTGGAAGATGGCCTCATATTATTAATTGAAATTAAATTGAGAATAAGCCATTTAAAACTTTCAAAAATTGAAATATTGGGTTATTTCCATTGATTCATTCAGGAAAATATAGTCGGAAATTTGCCAAGGCGTTTTAGTGATATGTTTTCATCAATGGAGCCAATCACAAGAATTGTCTAATTAAAACTGTCTGTTTGGTCGTGTTATTTACTTGTATATACTAATCTGATTGGTTGTCCGAAAGAATTGCCAGTATGAAGCATATAATTGGTTTAAAATAGTTTCTAAGGCGTGGCGAGCCAACAGTTGTCATGGCAACACTCTACCTTCAAATTACTGGTACCCAATGAATAAATTTGCCGAGTGTAAGTGTGACCCGTTGCCTCGAAACCAACTTTGTCTCTTGATATTTAGTTCATGTTCAGAACTCTTTCATTTATGCTTACAATACACAAAAATCACAAATATACTAAGTGTTTCAAACCCAAATTATAATATTGGTTTTTCGTGGTGGAAGTAGTAAAACTTAGAGGCCAATAAAAGTTTATGAAGAATACTTGATTGGGTATAAGATAAAATTGGGTATAAGGGTATAAGGTTGGCACGCTCCTGAGAAGAGAGATATTTGACATTTTCGAGTGAATTTTTTTTTGATTTCACGGATACTTTCTTAAAACATCCAAGTATTTTTTCTAGCTTTAAACTGAATGTGCCCCGATGTCCCGAAACTAATTTTGGCACTTGACTTCTGGTGTGCAGACCAAACTTTCATTGATAAATTAATGTTTACGACCCATAAAGAATCACAATAATACTGATTGTTTCAAGGGCAGAATAAAATATTTTAAGGTGTTTCTCCATGGTTTATGTTGTAAAAAAACTTAGGAAACAATAAAAGTTTGGTAATTGTTTGATTGAGAATGTACGACAATGCATGGTCACATGCTTTAGAACAAAGATGTTTCTGAATTAAATTCGAATTTATGAGAAGATAGAAGGAAAAGCGCTATAGACAGTTTCATTACTCACTCAATTTGTTGAAACATACAGTAATGTATTTGTTTTGAGCCTTAAACGCCGTTATTATCATTTACAATTAAAATTTTCATTAGTTTATTAGTGATAATTTTTCGGGAATAAAATTTCGGGAAAAAATTCGGGTGCAGCCCATATTTTTTAGGATTTTTTATTTTAAAAGGTAAAATAAAAGATAAATCCCAGAGAATATATGTAATTATCTTCAATTTCTCAATTTCTAAACTAAAGATGAAGATTTACAACGTCACAACTAATACCTAATGTTAATGTGCACTGCAACCCGACATACATCAAACATAAATACCCGTACATGCACCAGTACTGCCCCAAACCCAAACACTATATCACCCTGGTATATTGTATGTAATCCCATCTCGGTGGTTTACATCCATCCAGCCAACACCCACCTAACCGTTACTTACATATCGTGCGAGATACTAACCACATGTGTGTTTTATGTGCACACGCTTACCCGAAAATGCATTGACCATCACCGTCGCTGTCGCCATGACCATATCGATGCATGCATTGTACACGTACAGATGAAACTTTTAATTAGGGAATATGTAGCGTTGTGCTACATTTAATTAGAAAGCAGGGCAGGCACATATACTCTATGTAACTATCCACTCTGTCTGTCGCTATATACATATATTCACAGACATACATAGAACTACATAGATACAGAGTGTATCCAATATGTACCCCTACAAATTTTCGGCTAGATTCTAGTGAATTTACACTGTTTTAAGTCCTTTCTAAGAACAACTTAACTATAATTAGTTGCTAGTCTTATTCTATACGTGTTTTCATGAAAATTTGAGGGGTTAATTCCGTAGGCCCTCCTTGTAAGTTATAAAAAAAATACTGTAAATGGGATGGGTTCTAAAACTGAGACGAGTCGTGGAGTAACAATTGAATAAAACGAATTTACGCACATTTTAATTCGTTTTTTTCGGAATTTTTGCGTGTTGATTAGCGGCCGGCCACTGCGCAAATTTAATAATTCAATTTAAATATACATGATTTATCGAAAGTGAGTCGCAACCGAATTAATAAATATTCGCCTCTCCCTCTGAATATAATCGAAATAAATTACACTGCGAAAAAGGGATGCGCTGTTGCTGTCGATAGATAATTCGATTATCAAAAGTTTTATTCAATTAGCAACTAGGTAATCATAAACTTGTGCAATGTATACTGAAAAATATTCTGTGGAAATTTATTTATTTCTTTTATTATTTTATTACTTTTCGGTTCAGCCGACTGACAAAATCAGTTTTTACCTAGCAACGCCAGTCTTCTTTTCTTGTCCCTTGTGCAGTACCCACAGAGATGTCCAGAACATTCAGAACATCATTTTGGCGAGTCTTTAAAAAAAATTCTTATATTTTATACCCAGAAATATTTTCTAGTTCTTCGCCCTGTTTTTCTGCGCGATAGTCACTCTATCTAAGCCAGACGAATTTAATTTTACTCAAAAACATCAACAATATCAACAGATATGTTCCAAATAATTTTAGGTGTATATTTCTGTGAAAACTGACGAATGAAAAAAGCTGTCTGAATAAGACTCTCTGATTGGACGTCTTACTACTATTCTGATAGGCTGTACGAATCACCCTACCTATCATTGGTTAAGAATAGCTTTTTAGTGGAAGTAGGGGTGACTACCTGCCTAGTTGTCATGGTAACACCCTACCTTGAAACGGAAGGTACCCAGTAAGACTGTTCTGATATCTTCTGATTGGGAAATTTCAACTTATCTAATGTGTGAATCACGATTTTTTAATATTATATAAATTAGTTTATATAAAAATGTCAATTTCAGACATTGATTTAATAATTTTTTTAGTTAGAAATTATTTCTAAACCTTAATAAAGCTTCTCATCGTTTCATTTGATGATCAAACTACGATTTTCTTATGATTACATCAAATGTTTTACGTTAATCAAGTAGACGCATGATAGACATTTGATAATTCAACATAGTTTAACGTCCGAAGCATTGGCGGTACTTTTAAAAGCTATACAATGACAGCTTTTTGACAACACATCGAAATGAAACGAACAACATGAATGAACGTAGAGAGTTACATACCTTCTTCTTCGCCTTCAAATAGTTTAAAGTTTAATGCGTGATTGCGTGAGAATCCGAAGGAAAAATGAAGTACATGCACGCGTTGCGGCGTTGGCGTAATCGAAGATGTCTCTGGGTTTGTACGCCCTGATTGCCGTTTGTCGGTGTTCTTGCTTACTTTATCCGTCATTCATCAGGCGGCAGAAATTCGAAATCAAAGAATATTTACGCAGCTGAAAAACTGTTTCATCCTAAGCAATGTTTTCTAGTTCAAATATTGATTTGTGATAAGGAACAGATAGGTTATTGATAAGAAAGTAGGTAGATTTCTTGGAATATTTGATGGTAAATAAGATTTGGTAAATAACGTTGAGAAATTGCTATCACGGAGAACTTCATATCGTAAAATAGCCTATATATTTATACATCATTCAATGTCAGTAAAATTAGGTCATTATAAGAACTTATAGATGTTATTTTAGAATCCATTTTTGATTTTCGTTTATGCCACATATATAAAATGTGGCTGTTGAATTCCTACCTATTTCTATTACAGAGCAATTATTATTACCTATATTTCTGTTCCTTATATTTTTATACTATTTTTTACAGTATTTTCATTACACTATTAAGTTTTTTTTCCCTCTTCTTCTTTCTTAAACCTGTCTGAAAAGGGTTTGAAAAAGTCTAAAATCAAAGAAATCCGCTCAAAACAAATTTTTAAAAATTGATATAGTCGTAAAATGTTCTGAAAATGCATAAAAACTACTTTGAAAAGTTTGAAAATACCTAAAATAAGTTATTACAAGTTTAAATCGTCCGAATAGCATTTTAGGCAGGCATTTTAAAATTTCTAAACATGTCTAATAATGTCAAAATACTTATAAACACGACTAAATTATTGGTGCAAATTGTTTAAAAACAGTATAAATTTGCTAGAAAAATGAAAATTATCGAAAAATGTCTTACAATTAAAAACATATAATAACATGTAAACACTTCATAAAATGATATAAAACCTATAAGAAAGTCTTATAAAACATTTAAAAACGTATAAAATAAAAAGAAAACTAGTATATTGAATTTTATATTGTTTTACATAATACTATTCATTTGTTTTTCTCCTCTTTTGTACCTAAAAACTAAAATATATATATTTTTTTGATGTGTAAAACACTTTTTTCACAGTTCTACAAATATAATTTATTTTTGTACAATGTACATTTCGGCTTTCGCCATCATCAGGTACTGAAGCAAGCAAGAAAAGATAGAACTGTGAAAAAAGTGTTTTACTCATCAAAAAATTTATTCAACATGTTCTATCAACAAGTGACAGAAGACTCTTTCAAATATGTCAATAATATGTTTGAGAAAGCCTAAAATGAACGAATATCGATTAAAACAATTTGTTTAACCTTGATAAAATCGTTAAATGTTCTAAAATGAATTAAACCTTCTTTAGAAAGTTTGAAAACTCCTAAATTGTTTTAGCAGAGGTTTAAGAATCTCTTAAGATTCTTTAAAGTGACTAAACGCATCTAATGTCAAAATCCACATTAAAAGGGCAAAAATATACCAAATTATAAGCGCAAACTGCCTAAAAACGTATAAAACGACTAAGAAATGTCGAAAAATATTTAAAAACGTATTGAAAATATATATAAACATTTAGATACATCGTGTAAAGTCGAAAAACACCAAGAAAACCTTTAGAAAATTCAAAGAAGTTGTAATATGTATAAAAAAATGTCTTTGAAATTATTAAAAATGTTCCAAAAACATCTTTAAAAAGTTTCTTTAAAACTTTAAAAAGTTGTAACATTTTTTTACTTCCTATATTACTGTAACCTGTATAATTTTTTTAATGGCTTAAAACAGGTAAAAAATAAAATATGACTACCGGATGTTTTCCCTCTGCAAAGCTTCCTTGAAGTTCCTATTCTTTTTCTTTACTTTAACATCAAACAACCGGAAATCAGCTCAAAAAATTCCACAGACTAGTTCCGACATAAAATTTAGTGCTCTTCTTTAAAATTTCTTTAAAATATCTTTATATATTTTCCAAGTTCATTTATATGATTTTTATAACTATTTTTTTAAAATACTGACCTGTACTATAAGAAAAAGAAGAAGAAAAACACTCCCGAGATGAAATACCAAGGATAGGTACGTATTTGCCCCAAAGAAAACACGTAGAACGAAGGAACAGAGACGAGGAAAGACGTCAAAAAAGGAATATAACCCACCAAGTTACGAGTAAGACAAAGAGCGAATTTGAGAAGTTATAGGAGCTGCTTCGACTCTCTGGGGCGGATGGGGTGGGAAGAAAGGAGGAAGCCGAGGGTTCTTGGGAAATTCGCTCGTGTGTCCCAATGACAAGTGTACGTTCCCAACCTCCCCGCCAGCAGGCCCACCCAACGTGGGGTCTGAAAGCCATCTCATTTCCACGCCCGTCCCGCACATAAATTCACCGTCTTTATCGCGCAGTATCTTCTACCAACACCGACGGGCTGCCTACACGCAGGCAACCCAAGCCGAACATTTCCCCCCAAAGCACGCATACACTCGTACATTCAACAGCTACTCGTTCATAGGCACATATACGCGCACAACTCCCCCCGAATACATACAGCTGCGTAATAGCGAGTGCGGAAGAGGGTGGTGGGATGCGGGAAGTTGGCCTGCACGAATCGCAGAGGCATAAGGGGTGTGAGTGGGTGGGAGGTGGTTTAGGGTGGTTTGTGGAAGCTGGGGAAACCCGCCCGCATTCGCCTGTGTCCCCCCACGACCGAACCGTCGTCCTCGTCCGAACACGGCCACCACCCGCGCGCGCAAGCGTTTCGAAAGACTCCCCCCAGTGTGTTCGAGGCTGGTGGCGGTGGTGCAGCGGCGGCAGAGGGGAGGCGGACAAGTTTTTCCGTTGTGTACACTAAAGGGGCACTGCCCTGCGCGCCCCCCAGCACGGCGTATACGCTTTCCCGGTGGGAATTTCCCGAACGGCGCCCGGCTTTAAGCGTTGCTCAACGTGGATAGACTCGATGGGCGGTTCTCCCGCTTCGGGAAAATGCAAGAAATGATAACTTCAAAAACCGCAAAAATGTTATTTCAAATTATGTCAACTGTCAGGTTTGACAAATGACAGGTTTCAATCTGTCATTTGATCATCAGACCAGTAAAATCTTTCTTAAATGTTTCTTATGTTTTTTTATTTAACTTATACAACCAATAAAATTGGCTTGTCTTCAGGAAACTGTATTTTTAGACATCCTATTGGTACCTTCACATTCAAGGTAGGGTGTTACCATGACAACTCCCCAATACTAAACTCCCCTTCTTCAAATAGGTTATATCCAATGAAAGTTTAAGGAAACTACATAGCTGCTAAAACCAATCTTTTGAAATGCCAATGGGTCAAACCGGTTGATCCACATTTAACTTTGTAACAAGTATACGTTCAAATAAAGAAATAAGTATAAAACCAATCAGAACGGTATCCTAAGATGGCCTATTCAAACAATAATCATGCCCATCAGAATTATTGGGTACCACCAGTTCAAAATAAGGCGTTGTCAAGGCCACACCTATCTTCTATCCATTCCCCTTTTTCCAATAGAGCTACTTTCAAGAAAAGAGGTACATAACTGTTTCAAGTTTGAAAATAACAGACCAGTAATATCTTTCTTGAATGTTTTCTATGTTTTTTTAATTTACTAAACAACCAATATACTCTGCTATTCGTTCAGGAATCAGCCTCCTTAGACATCTTATTGGTACCTTCAAATTCAGGGTAGGGTGTTACCATAGCAAGCCCCCAATTTTAAACTCCCCTTCTTCAAATTGAGCTAGTTTTAACCAATAAGAACGCAAAGAAGCTATATAACTATATGAACAAATCTGAATTGCTTCCTTCAGGTGACTAATGTACAAAATAACTTAACTACGCATCCGTAAAACACCAAAATGATTAAGAAAAACCTGTTATGTAAGTTTATGTATTATTATGTCATCTAGATGATTCTACACCTTGAAAAAACTAAAAATAGGCTAAACATATGAAATGCATACGGATGTGCAAGGCGAATCGAATAAATTAATGCTAAATACGCATTGACGTCATTCTAAATAGGGGTTAAGTGGCCTCAATTAGGCGTAACTGTAATTCGTACGAAATGCCCGGCCCCGGTTGTTGTCGAGTTGCGTGCGTGTTGTGAGTGTGAAAGTGTTACGTGGCGTTTGTCCTGTTTACTGTTCAGTTTAGGCCTATATCTGCCTGTACATACCTGTATGGACCTGTGTTCATAGTCAGATAAGCGCTTCTACCACCAAAAACCTTCCGAACACACTGTGTTCTCTGCTTACGTAGTTAAACACACGAATATGAGGAATGCACTATGTACTACTCGTACTCGTACTTATGAACCATTTGTCAGGGTACTCGTTATCATCGTGCTGAAGATATATATCTATGTCTGTATGTATGATGTTATGTATAGGTTTACAGCAATACCGCAACGCGTATCGTATGTTTGTTCGAATGTGATCCCGTGCGATCACTCCAAAATTGTATCTTATTACACATTCGCCATCATTTCCACTTTGACACCACATTGTTAATTTGCATTTGTTTGTTTCTTGCTTCCGTTCTGTTTGTACTATGGCCAATGGCAAACAAATTTAACTCTAACAATTCATCACTGTAGT
>WSZQ02087218.1:0-11871 GCA_019419845.2 Weissflogia rhopalogaster
CTGTAACAAAGAAAACAATTACATTAGTTTGTAAAATTTTGAAATTATGACTTATGATGGAGTAGTATCATGATATATTGTGAATGGCCCTTCAACTTTGCTCCGCACCTTTGTAGGAAAGGTCGGTCATGTGATATTATCACGTGTTATTGTTGAAAAGAAACATTTATGCTAATTAGAATGCTTATAGAATGCTTAGAAAATAAATATACTGAGTATTTGACCGGTAAAGTTATGTACCTTAGTTTATGTTTCATATCTAAGTAGTTTCCGAGTAATTATGGTTTATGTGCGTTTTAATGCGAGAAACGAGTAATAATTGTGATAATTTTTATAGAAATTCAAGAACAAAAACACAATTGGCCACTTCAGCTTATGCAATATGGCTAACTCTTAAGGTAAATATGTATAATAACATATTTGGAATTCCTATTTTGGAATAATGCCTGGATAGTGTGTCATGACATTTTAACAGGCATTGTTTTTTGCTTATTCTACACGTCTACCACATTTCATTCAACTTAGGGTTGACCCATTTTGACTCTCTCCTTGTTAGATATATTTAAATTGTGGTGAATTAAAATAATGCATGACGTTAGAACATGAATAACTTAACAGAGTGAATATTTCAATTTCAGAACATACTAATCTCCTGCAATATGTATAAAATGTTCAATATTCTCAAATAAACCCATTATTCTACCAAGAAACATAACATTAACTATATTTTTAATAGTCTTCCTCTTGTTCTTCTTCCTATTCATTTATTAATACTTAGTGTCTAAAGTAATGTTTCCTACACCAATAGAATATATCTGTGTAACAACATATGTATCGCAACTTCAAATTCGTCGCGGAAACGACGCAATAACGAAAAACACTTTCGCGCAAATCGCTTTCGCTTAACACCATACGCCGCATCGTCTCATGTGCGCACTGCCACCATTTTCACGCCACCACAGCCAGCAATGCCCGGCGGCGGCAATGCTTTCGCAGGTCGAGCAAACACATCGACGCGCCAACTGAAGCCCCCCAAGCCCAAAAGTGTTTGTCGTCGTCGAAGCAGCGACAAATGAGGGCACACAAACACAAAACAACTTCGAAAACAAACAAAAACCATGCACGCAGCCACCCCGAGGGTGGTTGCTTTCCGTAAAGAAACACTCCGAAGAAGGCCGCAAATACAGCACATTGCGGCGCAGCATCCGGCAAATGGCATTTCAATAAAAGAAAACAAACGACGCGATTTTAGGACGACGAATCTATCGCGTTCATTCTTTGTTTTCGCCATGAAACAGGGCTGCGGCAGAGCGATACTGATAAAAGTTGGAAAATATCCCGATATTCATTACCAGTTGATGTATAACAAAATGCAGACAACAAACACTCAAGCACGAACGAAAAGGCAACCCCGGATCAGATCCATAGTCTATCTATCTTTCGTCTATCCTCCATCACAACCAGCCAGCACAGCGGCTGTGTTTGTTCATTTATTTGCATGGCTCGAGCCTCATCAATGTCATTAGATCACACGCCAAAATGTCATTTGTCTGCACGCACACACGGTTATCTATTTCCAATGTGGCTGTGAGCATACATACGCGGTGTGCTCAATCGACGTGAGTTGAGCTGACGTGGTGTAAATTTGCATCAAGAATTAGGCTCATTTGGCATGAGTCACGCTTAGAACGTAGGACGCGAAATTGCTGCACTTCACATACAGTGATGATACGTAGAGGAAGAGCAACATTGAGCGTGCCAGAGCCCGTGGTACATGTCATCTCTGGGCTGCTAATAAATGTGCTCTTACTGCCACAACCACCCTACAATGGATCCATCAGTACATACGGTGATATGTGGTACTTTAATGATAATGATTATAATTTACTTATAGTTGGTGGGAGTTTTAGATAGAACAAAAAGAAAAAGTGTATTTCATTCTTTATCTTAACAGTTCTAGTCTTTTCAGTAGAGTTCAGGAGTAGTTAGAATTCAAAAATCTTTCTCCATACCTTCTGTGGCTCTATAATGTTCGGGATGATCGGATAGTAATTTAATTCAATGAACGCTTTTATGATATCATCGGAATTGGGCTGCGAACATGTTTTACATTCTCGACGCACTACTACCATGACAATATGATGGTAGTAGTGCGTTCGAGAATGTAAAACATCTCTTAACAAAATGTTCGCAGCCCAATTCCGATGATTCAATCGTGGCGTTCAGGTCAACTGAGACGGAAAGAGTATATGATAATGCAGGCGGCTGCCTATGGGTCTTCGTGGTGTAGTTGGTAAATGACATACGGGGATTGCAGGTTCAAGTCCTGTCGGAGGCATTCATCATTTTCTGTTTCTAATTATTGCAATTCGTGATTGTCATCCTAAAAAAATTGCCTACCGGTGATTATTTGTTCATATTGATGTCAAAGGCAGCTTCGTTGCGGTCATACTTCATGCCAATATGATGGTAGTAATGCATTCGAGAATGTAAAACATCTCTTTGTGATATCATTTTTTTATTCAAAGAGTCTTAATGGTAATCATAGTAGTCTCAGGAGCTGTCGCCTCTTTCATGAATGCAAACTCCATAAATTTCATAATTGGTTAACAAGAAAAGTATCCCGATCCTAAAAAGTTCCCAGGGAATGTCAATGAATTGAATTAAAGACTTTCACAGCAATATGTTCATCCTAATTGTAATCCTATAATATACGTAGTAAAAATTGGTCGAAATTGTATATAATCCATGTTCATGACCAGTAACGGAGGCGGGTAAGTGTAGAAAAAGAACCGGAAAGAATATAAATCTTCACGCGCCATTAGCGAAACTTTGCTTTCGTTCCTGAAGGCACTGAAGGCATTCGACACCCTCGCCCGAAAAACCGACGTCGTTATTGCCGCACCATCACCGCCGGCACCATGGCAGTGAGCCACTAAAACCATCAACAAATGGCTTAATACTCCTCATTTCTTCAGGGTCCCCACGTTCCACTGTTGTCACAGCTTTGTGCGCCTTCCGAAAATCGTGTAACTGGAGTAGACCACTAGTGCCAGCCACAAACCCAACATTGGACACCCGAGCTGCTGTTTTTGCACTTCCTCCCTTTTCACGGCAGCACATCGATGAGCATGTGGGTGGCACCGGGTTCAAAACCGCGCAAAGATGTTCCACATACAACTACCGTCAAAGACACACTTGCAACCTATCATAGGCCAACATCTGGGAAATATACGGGGCACGCGCAATCGTTAAGGGAAATAAAAACCAATTTAGCAGACTAAACAAATCCCTTTTTCGCGAAAGCACAAAAGCACCGCGTGCTACATCAGAACGCAAACGAAACAAGATAAATACGTGTTCATTGTGCGTTCCTGTTTGACAGCAAGGTCTTGCAAGTGAGTCGAAAACACAAAGAGTAAATGGAACGAGTTTATTTCAAAGTGTTGAGAAATTCAAGTATTCAAAGCTTCTAAAAGCTGGCAAATATTTCGTGAGAAACCGAAGCAAATTTAATTAAAACAAAGTAATGTTAAGACGCTGTGCTGGCACAAATGATTGAATATTTCAATACAATGCACAAAAGTGAATATTTCCGGATGGTTGAAATAAATTCAAGATTTAAAAATACTTAACATTTTGTCAACTTTAGCAGGCAAAACGTAGGTAGGAAATTCTGGCAGATTATACGTTCCCAGACAATTTTTATATGTGTGTCATATATCTCTCCAATCTGTATCTCGTATATCTCTCAAATCTCTGGCTAAGCTTCTCTTTCCTACTTATGAGAAAAGACTAACGTGTGAATATACAATTCACAATAAAATAAATAAAAAGACAAAGCTACAAAATCGATTTTACAAATACAGCAGATGCAAATGCACAAAACGTATTTATGTTTTCCACGTTGTCGCCTCCTCCTCAATGTGTCTTGCACTACATCAGAACACTTTCACGCTTTCACACTTTTCCATTATCCGCTCACGCCGCGACGAGATGTTGCGGAAGTAAAAGAAGAAATGAATTTATGAATCTGCTTCGGCACAAATAAAATGCGAACTATCCGGCAGGAATATGAATCGATGTCGTAGACTTGCAGAGAGGTGATAAGAAAATCAAATATGTTCATATTTACCCCGAACGTCTCTCTGTCCTGTGGAAAAGCGAAAAAACCTGCGCTCAATCGTGTGACATCTCGTATTTAAATATAATATTAAACTGACTGCTGAAATAGATTGAAATGGCGCTCGTTGCCTGCCTTACCGAGTATGTATTGTATCGACGGGAAAAAATCTATTTACATTAAAATTCGTCGCCAGTTTCAGCCGGCGCGTAGCGTCGGGCCGAGCCGCCCCACGTCTACGTCTACCGTAGCCACTCTCGGGCACTCTCGTAGCCGCCCTCAGCCTGCTTGAGACTTGGAGCAGCTGTGCTGCTTTCGATGTCAATATAAGATGTGGAGATTCATCGGCGGATAGGCGCTGCTGCTGTTGCTGCGTAGCAGAAGCAATGCATACGCTCAGGCGGCGACGAAATGAAATTTCCATTTGCGACGAAATGACATGCAGACTCCTTTCGGCAGGCAGCAGGCACTGCTTCCTTCGTATACAAATGACGAATTTGTGATATAAAATGCCATACATCTGATTAGAACCCGAGTTAGAAGATAATTGAAGAAGACGTTAGGTATAAAGTGGTTAACCAGTTACTTTGGTGAAGTTCTGACAAATGTTTATACAGAACAATGTATGTTTTATCAGTGAAAGCACATTTGGCAATCATGTAAGAGAAAATTAACAAAAGGCAAAGTTTCACCAAGACTGAACAGGATGAGGTGGAAGATCACATGATTTATTTATTCCCTGTTCATAATTGTCCCCAGGAACCTTGTCCTCTGGAACCTCCAGAAACAGAACCAAAGTTATTCAGATTTATTCCCAGAATTCCCAGAGGAATTCCTAGTTGTATTTATTTGTAAGATCATGACAATAGTATAATTAAACTTAACCTTCGAATATATTTGTTCACACTTCGCATTGACGTCGTTTTCTTGAAGATTCAAATCCAAGAAGGAACAAAAATATTTAAACTTTTACTGAACTAGTAGATCTGCAGTTTGTACAGGACATTCCAACAAAATAAACTTTGCGCGCATCACACATTAGCACATTCTAAGCACCGTTTTCGGCCAAGGCTACAAAGCCTAACTGTATTAATGTAGTGCGTAACATCTGACTGTCTGTAAAACCTCGTAATGCATTCAACTGCCATCAAGTGTCAATGACATAATGAAAAACTCGCTCGCATTCTCGCAGCTTCACTCTCACCTAGCCATTTGGTTTTCATTAGCTGACTCAATGAGAGAAATATGCAGCAAGTGTCAGGATTTAAGAGGTGTTGGTCAGTAGCCAGAAAGTGTATTTTTGGAAGCCTAATACATCAGAAAGCATCAGCTATACACGCGCGAAAGCTCCAAACGAAATTCGCAGTTCGTTCAGAATGGACCCGAGTCTTTAACTGTGAATACTTTATGCTAAGTAGTTAATAAACACCGTTCTGTATGCTTGCATTAACTTATAATGTCAAAGTTATTTCTATTTTTCGGCCACAACATTTCCGGACTACATTATTGTCCTGTGATCTCCCATGTGCCCCACAGAAAGGACAGGAAATTAATGATCACGACAGCCCTACAACCCGCTAAGCAAAAAACATTTATATTCGTCACAAGCGTAAATAAAGTCGAGTAAATGCAATTTATATTCCTTTCTTTTTTTATCTTTTTAGGGTAGGCGTAAAGCACCGTAGAGTGCTTCACTAATCAACATTTATAAACGCAATTGCAACATCGGCAAATGCAAACATGTATTAATTAAGAAACACGCATTCTGCCCCCTTTGGTAAATAACGCAGCGAATCCCAGAAACATGTACATTAGGGGTGAGAAACATATCTCGTATTAGTTTTACTCGATTAGTCGCTATTTCGATGAAATCAGCAGTTTTCGGCGGTTACGCAGGTAGCACGAGGAGTGCAGTTAATTAAATTAGTGCGTGTGCTGTTCAAGACTAGATTGGGTTTTCGATCGTCTTTTTTTTTCGTTGCCCCGCATGTGTGTGCAGCGGAGCGTGTTTGCACACGCGTGCAAATATTCGAATGTGCGAGGCGCGCCGAAAATTGCGTTTGTATAAGGATCGGAAATGCGAGGACGCGACGGCAAATTGCAGCCGTAATCAAGGATTCAGCCTCTACCAGTGAATCTCAAACAACTACACTGGACCTTGACCAAACAACAATTCCAACGTTTTGATTACCATGTAATCAAATCATACCAAAGAGTAAATTTTCAAAGCTATAACTTTAGTGATATCTATAAAGTTATTGCTTTGAAAATGACTATTTACTTAAGACTAATAGTTTTCGAAATGGTTATTTTCGACATTAACTGCTGGAATATGTGAGTGGGTGTAGAGATACCCGGCCAGACAGTGTGGAAGTTGATTGGATATGTACGGAGGGGTGATTACGTCGATGATAATTAAATCGAATTGTAGTTTTCAATTTCCGTGCGGTGCAGGTGCGTGCGCCAATGCGTTAATAGTCTAATGGTCTAGCAAGAGCGCTGATAAACCGCCATGTAAAAATAATATTATCAGATGCCAACAAGGTTACACGAAAACATATTTGACATTTTCAGGGTATTTAGTAACTTAAAATTGTTGAACAACTTAAAATTGTGGCACATCTCCCAAGAAATGCAAAAAATAATAGAAGAATGGTTCACTAGGATAAAATAATTGGGGTTGTTGGAGGAATGGCTATAGATGTTTTATTTATATTTGACATATTATGACTATATTTGTACATCATTCAATGAAATTACAGATGAATTTAAAAGAAAGCTGTACGGGTGGTATCGTGTCGAGCTGTTTCTATTGATACCAAACTTCATTCTTATCACTATATTCTAACATAATGATATATATTTATTGTAGCATTATTTTATTGTAACAATGAAATAATCGCAAAAAAATATTGAACATTTCGCTTGATCTAGGTCAAAGAAGAGGAGTGATCAAAGTGTCCATCGCAGATTTAAATGATTTTGATTGCTGTTAAAGTGAATATTCCTCGTTTAGCACCGTTTTCCAAAAAATCCAAAGTTTGGAAGCTTCAAAATTACAAGTATTATATTCAAAAAAATCTTCTTAATGCTATCAGAGATAACCAGGGATTGAACAACGTATATTTGTTAAAAAGGTATGAGATTACTCTTCTCATAAAGTATGTAAGCTTCTTGATGCGAAATAAATTTCCTATATATTGGCATGTTTCCCGGAAATGGTGTATAAACACGTAAACTAAACGCAAGCACATGTATCCGAAAATTGCATTTCTTCCGTGTCTTCCACCATCGTTTTCAATCATTTCCTTCCCCCACTGTGCGCCCATATTTTTTGCGTACTTTAACGCGTTTTAAGGAGCGTATCCTGCTGTTGTTAGTAACGCGTATCCTCGCTATACGTATTTATTACCAAACCTAAGAAACGAAGGGCACCAAAAAAAATATATATACAGCAAAAAATCGTATTTTCCCATGCGCGGCGCATTTTTGCACGTTATCAGCGTTTCTTATTCTTCATCCTCTGCAGTTATAAAGCATTATTTCCCGCTGCTAAGAGTAAAACACGTTTTTTTTTCGTTTTCACCCCGCCTGCCATTTCTGCATGATACATTTAATGCACGCGAAATGTTTTATATTCCACACAAAGTGAGCGCATCCCATCGAACGGGAAATATCGGCCTTCCGCCCATCATTCCGCCAAAGTTTCCAATATTGCGTTAGATTCGCCAAACCGGAAGCACCTCCCCCTCCCTCCTCAATATTCCAATGTGCTCTTATATTGCCGTGTTTTACCTGCAATATAAGAGTTTTCAAAAAAAATATATATATTACACGCCAAGTCGCACGACGACTTTTATTGGTTTTTCCTGTCTTTCCACTTTGGTAATTTTGCTCCCTTCGGGCGGCTTTCACGCGCCTCCTGCGCACTCTACGCCAAGTTGATGCTTGCCATTTTTCCTAGTGCAACCCCTTTTTTGCGATTCCAGACTTCCTCGAGCATCAGTTAAATCCCCTCAACTAGCCGCAGGACAATCTCCTTCCGTCGTGCGCGTCAAATTGAAATCCAGGTTGAGGACGTAATTTACCTGCAGATTTACAGGCATACACGCAAATAAAATCCACTTGGCCCCTGCGGAGCATAAACTTAACGCGTTGACACTTAAGAAGAGTCGCCTCCTCGTCAAAATGCGCAGTAATGCCATTTCACCCGAGGATAGATGAGTAAATTAACTCTTTCTGCATTCGTCTATGTTACATCAGGTTACAGATGCACTTACGGCTACGATCAGAGGAGACGCGAGAGACTCGCGCGCTGAGAGTTTGATTAATTTAGAAATTATACGCCGCTCTGCACAGGAGACGCTCATTTAATGCACGTGTGGTTGGGTAAATGCCGCGCCTAAACACTGGCGAAACGAGGAGCAAACTTAGTAGCACTGTAACAAACTCAACCTGCGCACACTCTGAGTGCGCTAAGATAGCGGAGATAATTTTATAATTAAAACTTTCCACGTATCCTCCTTCCATGGATTCTGCACGTCCTAGTGCAGAAACCAGCAGCAACTAGCACAGTGTTGATGTAAGTAAACTATACACTTGTAAACAAATTACCAACAAGCAGATTTTATGATCAAGTTCTTATGCAAGTTATACAACTTCACCTACTATGTTTCAACAATAAGAAAATGGTGATTTAGTTTAGAATTGCGCGAAGGAAAATATAACAAGGAATTTAAGATAATAGAAGGATAATAGGCGGTACAAAGTAAATAAAAAGGAAGACAATAAATGTAGAGTTTTATTTCTCTCCCTTTGTCTCTCTTATTGCTTTCCTTCTTTTTTCATAAATTCAGACGTTGATGTTTCATTTATTCGAGGCAATACTTATGTTTAAAGAAAATACACTTATTAAAATTGACAATATTTGTGGAAAATACAACATTACTGGATGGAATTATTTCGTCGTTGACTTGTTTTTATGAACTAAATTACCATTTAAAGTATTGTTTTCCATTCACATACTTAAACTGTAATTGAATCTTTTTATGTGGCTACATAAATATTTGCAATTTTTAGTTTCTTGTATTCCTGCCAGGATACGAAATTGTTTAAAGATATGTTGCTGATAATTTTTAATGTCAACATGTCAGTATACTATTTACAAAGGGAGTGTTCGAAGTGTCCGTCACAGATTTGAATGAAAATCTGTGTACGTATAGTGCGTATAATTATTTCTATTAATGGGAAATTCCTACCTTTGTCCGTTTCTCTAAAATGATGGAAAATATCGGTTTCGCTGCACAGTTGATCATTTATCATAAAAATAACTTGATCGAACCTTTCGGTAAATTGCGTTTGCCGTTTCCCAAAAATTCCTTTTTCTTAAAAACGAAGCATGAAGTATATTTGTATGCAGGGACGTTAAGGAACATAAGAACTATATGTAAGCAAATAAAGTCATCAAAACATTGACTACAATAAATAAGAATAAATTGAACACAAATTATTCATGACAAATGTATTAAATTGTTTCTCATTTCCAGTTAAATTTCACATCGTTCTATTGGAGTTATTTCCATTCTAGCGTTGCAAACATGCAACTGATATTTCGCGCAAGCAATTTGCCAGCAGTTTAATCAACTCGTCTTCGGCGCTTCGCCAATTTCGCGATAAATCAGCGAAACATGAAGCACACGCAGTACGCGCGAGCGCGCTGCCAATTTGTCCAATGCCAATGCAGTAACAACAAATTTTCTCACAACGTCAATAGATTCTCGCGTCGCTGCGCGTCGTAGTGATTGTTCTTCAAAACAACGTAAAAGGTGTCACGATAAATCAGAAGTAATTCGCGTGCTGGCAATCACACACTGCGATTTTACTGCGAATGAGCAGCGATATTTTTTCACCGACTAAATCACAGTCGAGTATTTTTATTCGTGTCTTATTGCACTGGAAAACTATGATGCGAAATAATTTCGCAAAAGACCGACACCAGTCAACTATATCGTCATCGTCGCCGGCATCTGCAGAAACCACCGCAAATGCTATGCACATTGCGCACTTACGTCGCCGCATGTCGCGCCCGCGCGTGAAAAATTCAATAAACCCAAAATAAGAAAATTCATGTACGGGAAAATTGCGGCGCTGACATTTCGCGGGCGAGATTGAAAACCGGCTCGGCGCGGCCCGCAAACGAGCCCCGAGGCGCGTTGAAAACATCCCCGAATTACATTTATGTATGCGACGAATATGTTCGGTTTTTGCAACCATTGCATAGAGACGCGCACAGGACGAGATAATTTTTCCGGAAATGACAAATTTGCGCGTTCGCATTCATGCAAACGGCAGCATTTTTGAAACTACCACGGTGGCTGGAGTTGAATAGAAAAATCATTAGTTACTGCACACTGCGAATAAATTGTATAAAATATGTTTTTATGTGAAGGAAAAATAAAACATGAAAAATGTTAAATAACGAGGTTGCTACTAACGAGTTTTTCATTAAGGTACATCAAAAGCATGAAATAATGAGTTATTCAAAATGATACATTTGCATTTAGCAATTTAATTTAACAATAAACTATTGTAAACGATGTTATTACACTTTTTGAAGTGATAACTTCTTTACGGAGGGCAAAACGCTTCTCATGGTAACGGTAACGGCACCAGTCTGTCTGCCTTTCTTCTCTGTCTTACTCATACTGACGCGGTATACTCGATATATCGGACAGGCGCTTCTCCAACTTTCTACAAAATGCATAGAGAGCGCGTTTCGCGTGACAAATGATGTCGTTGTTGCAAACTGCGATTAATGACAGAAATTTTGTAAATTGTTTTTGTTTTGCTCTTCCGTCTGAAAAAAATGCCGACTTCTGAATTAGTCTAATAAAAACGATTTCAAATTATTTGCATAATAACTACTTTATCTCCTAAAACGTTTGACGCTCCTTTGTTTCTTTGTTGGCCACTTAATTATCAATTTCATTTCATTTATTACACGCATTTGCAGTCCCAATAAAACAACAATCAATATTTATACAAAAACATAGACAGCACCAGCGCGTGGCAGCTTAATTGAACAAATTAGGTCAATTAAACATAAACATTACACACTACCACTTGTTTTCTGCCGAAGCACTCGCCTGAATAGATACGGGTTAATTGAAACAAATGGCTTTGCCCGTAATTAATTACCGCGTTTCAGGTAAAAAAATGTGAAGATCTATAAAAGCCATTTAATTGATTTCGTTCTATTCACATTGAATTGAATGCTTGTTACAAAAAATATGGATCAATAAACTCTCTCTAGTCTGATGAAGAATATTTGTTGTCGCGAGAGTAGTGCTGGTGCAATTGCAGCTTTTGTCGTGCTTTTGCACGCTCGCCAAACAGGTGTGGCTGTTTTCAAAACAAACGTATTTATAGAGCTACATTTTGACTCGCCGAACTAGCTGTGAACCGAAACTGGCGAGTATATGTTATACAGTTTCCCACTTCAACTTTGCTGTTACATATCGGTCGTTTGGGTGGGCTTTTATGTAAGGTTCAACGAGCTTTCGCTAATATTTTCCGTCTGGAGAGGTTGTATACATGTATTCTATGATTATAATTAGATGCGTTCTGATTAGCTTAAATTAGAGATGAAACTTCGTTAGTTGCTAACGTACTTTTTTTAGCCATTTTGTGGAGTCGTTGAGTACTGTTGGATGGCAGTTGTCCGCAAAGTGCAATTTAATTAAATGGAG
>WSZQ02087218.1:11971-54046 GCA_019419845.2 Weissflogia rhopalogaster
TAATATCAGTAGGTGACACTTTGGGAAGTATCAGCTGTGTTTAACAAAGAAGCTACCTGCTCTTTTCTAAAACACACAGCTCCGTTCCCAAGATCTTTATGAGACTTGCTGACCCCTGCTCTAGTTGAAACACCGCCCACGTAATAACACAAACGTAGCAGTCATAAAACATATTAATAAATTCATTGCGAATGACAGTGGAACGCGTTTCGTTATCCGAAAATCAAATTTTACGAGTAATAAATAAGAAAGGCGAGCTCAGACAAATAAAAATAAAGCCGCAACGAAACAAAGAGCGATGGGGGTGAAGGCCAAGTAGGCGAATTACATGCTGGCCGGAAAAATGACAGAAAAACCCGCTAAAACGGCCGTAGAAAAATGATAGAAAATGGAAGAGAGAAAATTCAATATCCCACTGCGGATATTAAATCGAGGTCGTATTTGAATCAACGAGCGCGGGCACGTGTGTGTTTCAAACAAAATAAAGCAAAATAAAACATGAAAAAAACAGAAATGTTTACCGACATTAAACTGATTTATGTTAGTTTAAACAATTCGGTACCTTTTTAAATTTAAATCTAAAAATAAACGGCTTTATTATAACATTATCCGCACTGTATCCAAATAAAATTCGACGCGATCGTAGGTAGAATTTTGCGACACTATTTCTATTTTTAACGCAACGTCGGAGTGCGCGTGCTTTAGTAATGCAATTTATGCTATAATCTCAATCAATAAGCGCGGTATATTTGATAATGTACAAGCAATATGTTTGCATAAGTAAGCTAAGCGACATTAATTAAAACTGCAGCAGAAAGTGACTGCGAATGCACTCAAAACAACTGTCGGTCGACTGGAATTATGCAATTCGTCCGTTTTCCAGCCTAATGGCTACTGCCAATCAAGCACTCGGTTAAACGGAGTCAATTACAATTGCGCTCGGTGCGGCGTACACATAGCATTTGCGGAGCCAGCCGACTGGACGCGATGTACAAGTGCAGGGCTTCAGCTTCGAGTGCTCCCCTAACAACATCATCTGCACCGGCTAACGAGATGCATTATCCCGATTCGATCGCATTAGAACAATTCGATTCAATTGACTGGCAATACGCCCTCGGGAGAGACGGACGTGGAAGGGGAAAATGTACCTGCCATCGCATCGGGGGCTACCGCAAAGAATTCCGTATTCAAACTATTGATTTGTCGGTTGTGATGGGAGTATGGTACTATGAAGTTCTTTACAATTAGTTAAATGAGGTTACCTTTGAGTAGGGTTTTTCGAAGAAATATAAATAGTCCTTCCAAATTTTTGTAGCGATGTTGTTGAAGAGAGAAGAGATGAAATTCACAAAATCACAGCTAGATTCGTAGTTCTGTTAGGAACCTGTAGCGCAGGAACCAAAATGCACTCGCGCTAAGGTCATTCACCTTAATGTGCTGCCCCCCCCCCCAGGAACTGCTCTGGAGCAATTTAGTTTAGGAATGTACTTTAATTCAGCTATTCTGATCCACTTCAGCACATACTGAGTCAACTTTTTTTCTTCAACTTTGTTTCTCCCAAATATCCTTGATTATTCTGCACTCTGGCCCCTTATCTTGTGTGAATAGACAGAGAACCTTTTCTCTGGTAGTCAAAAATAACTAAGATTATCGTACCAGTAATTACTCTATTATATCTTAAATACTAACGTTACGACCCTATACCATCACAATAACAAGAAAATAATCTAATTTCAGGCAAAATTTATTAAAACTTTAGATGCAAAATGCATTCTGCATTAAGTAAAATGGAAACGAGGAAATACATATTTAAATATACCAAGAATGTACGTATTCATTATTTTTACTTTAAAAAACCTTAACCCGCTTAGAAGTCACAGACACAGAAGATTACCAACAGACTTTGCATTCATCGTGCATTTTTTATCCTCCTTTTATCCCTCGCTATCTTCGTGCGCGGGCTGTACGGAAACACAAAGTCGACCACCCCTCGGCGGTGCGATTTTTTTCAATAAACATCATCTTCTACCGCTATCGCCGGCGCCCTCCGCCAGATAGGAATCTTCTAGCGCTGTTTGCGACTGCGCAAAAGTATGACAGGCGTAAATATTCATTTTTCAAACAATTTCGCCGAACTTTGAAACTGCCCGCGAATGCAACCTGTAGCAACAGGTATTATTACTTATTGCATTTACGCGCTGGCTGCAAATGCGTGGCGAGAGAAACAGAAACGCGGGTGGCATGGCGTGCCCACAGCGCGTAAACTACGACGGGCCCGCCCAGAGGCCTGACGTGGATGGTGGAGGTGCCTGAGAAATGGGACCAGGGGAATTGGCGAAATAAATTTAGTGTGCATGCAATGCAGCCATAATTGCCCGCATAAATAATTAAATCTGTGGCGAAAATAGCATGCGCAAAAGATAATTGCTGATAATCTGCGGGCACGAAATGACAAATCGAGTGGAGAGTTAATTAAAAATTATATTTTCTAATGATGTAATTATAAAGGCATCAATCCTATTTTATGCATCACCATAAATTAATTAAGAATGGGAATACCTAGAGTACTATCTTTGAAGATATCACATAGTACCTGCGTGTACTATTTAGGACTGTAGAAGGTGGACCCGCTTCAGACCGAATGATATTGAATTGTCTTTTACTCACCACATTTCTCTACTTCTTGACTTAAATTAATTAGTTGGTCCTATCATTTTGTAAATTCCTACATGGTCCTACGAAACGGATCCATGGACCATATGAAATCATGGGCTATCAGTCAATCATAAACCACAAAATCTTAAATGGTCCTTCGAACCGGATCGAAGGACCGCTAAATTAAATCTACCAGAATCTTTACAAAATTGTCGGAAGTCATTTAAGCAGTATCCATACGGAAGCCTATAAATAAATTCGAAGTATAGAAGGTTCGCGCAAGTGATCATTAATCGGATTTATCATCGTCGAGAGAGCAAGGCGAGAGAACAAGAACGAGATTACGATTACGAATTAACTCCACAGTTAAATACCACACATACACACTCATGCATAGATATATATATTATATATATACAAACAGAGATATACCAACACGACGACGGCCGCCGAGTGGGCCGTCTGAAGGCCGGCGAGCGTCGCCGGGGCATTTCGGCGCCGCATTGCTGTCAGTTTGTTGACCGTCTCTTGGACTCCTAGGAAACACAATCTACGCGCAACAACACAACACCAACGATGCGCGAGCGTCTTGCAACTTGCTACTGGTACGACTGCCGGCCGGATCTGAGATTGGCGAGCATCAGCAAGTGCGAAAGCCAATAACAACAAAATAGTTGCACTTCGGACAACCAACAAAGACAACACACCGAAACGAAAAGAACCAAGTAAGGATATGTAGACTTGCGGACTATGCGACGTTGCCGGCCCCGTAGAGCCAAGAGTAGACCGGGTACGTACACAACGAATGTTACATGCTAATCCAAAACAAACTCAGCGCAAAGTTTGCGCAGAGTTGGCGGCAGCGGCGCAATATAACCATAATCAGCGCGCGCTCTGTTTGCCAACCAACTGAAAATGGATTTCTACAAGTCGCGTGGCACAACCACCCAGACCAAAGTGGGTTTTGATGGCGATGACTAAGCCCGCCAGCCGCAAACACCACCGCTGCCCGAAAGTGGGCAACAATTACGAGTTTAACCGAGACTTACGGCGGCGACAACGGCGGGTGCATCCTGCAATTAGGTAAACACGAAAATCTGCACAATGTGCGTTGGCGAGTTGGAAATGTCGGTCGGCAAATTACGGCCGTGCCGGGAGTAATTTCATTTAGGCGAGGCTATGGATTTGATTTCGCAATGTGGATATTTAAACAGAAATTGCGCTGACAAGCCCGCTGACCAAGTTGTCAGTCAATGAACGGCCGTGTCGTGGGTGGTATAAGCGCTTTGGAAGTACATATAACACAGGTTGTATGTCAGTCGCCTTCGCAGAATTACGAATCGGGCGCGCAAAACGCGACAATGAGCAATAATTCCTTTCTGGGAATATTATAACAACTGCTGTTTTATTTGATGACCAATATATTTGATTCATTTTTACAATAATATTACTAGCATGTCAGAATATATCGATAACTATAAATATCGGTATATTGAAATTATAGCAATATCAATATATCGAAAATTGAGAATATTATTATATGAGAAATGGCGAATATGAATATATTTAAAAACGAAAATATAGAAATGTCGAAAATATCAATATATCGAAACTCTGGAATAAGAATATATCGAAAATCGCAGGGAAGTATTTTATAAAAAAAAATTTAATGAAACCATTAAATATCCACAAATATGGCAATAAATATTCAAAAATTGAATCAAAATGGCCCATAAAATATCCAATTTTGTGGATAAAATAAAATCTTCCAAAAACCAAGTATGTACTTTACCTCTCCAACTTCGTTTACCCTTAAAGATTGTAACACAAATATAATACCTACGTAAAATACTTGCCAAATATGCCATTTAAGTACACCTACAAGGCTCTGGGAAATACACGAAAGATCATTAAAACTACCTGTGCGCATCCACTGCGCAAGGTATACGCTTATTCCCACGTCAACCTGTACCCTCATATCCTACTGTGCTCTGAGGGTATGAGAAAGCTCCCCAGCTGTGGACAGGTAGATAAGGGTTGTCTCTGAAGACAAATTCCACCGCAAAATACATCAAAATTTCGCCATCCCTTCTCACGAAAGAGGTAGAAAACCTACATACTATCGTGAATTATTATATGCCTTTTGCAGTCTGGAGGCAGTCGTTGGAGAGCAAATAAAACAAGTTGACTGCGGTTCGAAGATGGAATACTTCCGTGCAGAGACGAAGTTAATGAATAATCTTACATCAGGATGGATTGCACCTTCAAATGGTCTTTGTTACAGAAGAAGTTTTAGTTTGGACATATTTTTTTGAGGTTTACTTATATTTTTTATTTATTAATTAGGATGATATGAAATATACTTTTACATGTTATTTCTGACTGTTCAAACCCGATTAGCTTTTCAAGTAATTTTCGTATACGTAGTTCTTAAAATGATTTCGATCTGTTTCAGGTTATACAAGAACATCATATCATGGAAGGACTTTCACCGATCATTTGGGAATACTGATTAAAATACAGTTATACAGGTTAAGGTAGATCTCAGACATAATACGCCTTCAAAGAGTTTTTTTCATTTAATAGAAGTTTAGCACACTCGATAAACAAATGTTGGCATGTTTTGGCATTAGTGTTTTCTCTGATAATCGACTAATGTGTTGTTCTCTGATATATGTTACTACAATTTACTGTTTGAAAAAGTGTCGCAAAGCATTTTATACAGTTCTTCCCAAAATAGTTTAGAGGTCTTCATTTGACTCTCTATTTAGGCATAATTTCCTTGAAATTGCCTAACATTTAATTTTCGAATTTTAAGGTTACGTATTTCATTTATTTTAAATTGTGATAAATTCATAAAATACTTTTACATGCTATTGAATTGCATGAATTTACAGGTTATTCGTGAACATGCCTTTGAGGTTAAGTCCTTGGCATTTCTTTTATATATAAACATATTTATGACATGCTAGATATGACAAGTAGTGCTAATTCTAACAAAAGATTAGCTGAAACTTGAACATGAATTATTTGAGGCAACCTTTCATGTGGGCATTTAACATTATTTGTGTTGTTTAGGCAAATGCAATTTAGGTTAAGAGTATTGGCGTCGTTGCTTTTAGGTTAGAATGTCATTAGGAAAAACTGCATATTTAGCAACTCTTTTCAGGACTTAGGATCTCAAAACTAGTTTACGGTACATTTTTTGCACACAACGCATTAACCTGCATGCTCCTCACATCGTGTAAGCCACGAACATCAAGTTAATGGCATCGGTCGCGCTTCGTGTCTCTACAATTATAGACAGTGGCGGTGGTGGCAGGTGCGGGTGTATGTTATGTTGCTACTGCATGCGAAACAATCGACGCACACCTCCTGGCTCGTTACCTCGTTACCGTGTCGACGAATTCAAACTTTGGTGCACTCGGCTTCCGAATCGCCAATGCGGAAATGCCCATGACTTACAAAACTCAGCCACCGCACCTCTTGTAAATAAATAACACCACTCGATGTTTGGTTGATTGTTGTCACAGAATGAACACATCTAAGAAAACACTCACCATCCTTGAGGCTCTTGGAGTGTGCCGCCGGGGCTCCGCCGCTGCTGTGGCTCTTGTCAACCGTGCAATACATAACTCGGCCGCCGCGCGCGCGTTATCACAATCGCTGCGGTCACTCTCACCGAATCACATCGATCATCGCGGCGGTATGCACACACACTTGCGAGAGGGGTTTGTTTTCAATCGGCCCGCGGTCGCGCGATTTTCTTTCGCGACTAAAAACACCCGGGCTGGCTGGTCGGAGACGAGTTCTGGTCGCGCGCACTCACTCGCGCACATGCATTCGCCAGCAGGGCGTCGCGCACACACGAACGCGTGCGGACCGGATGGGAAAACGGAGGAACAACGCACCGAGGACAGGCGAGAGAGCGCTGCCGCTAACAACACCACCGAAACTCGGCCATTACTATTTTCGCTCGGTACCGCGCGCCGCTACCGACTCACGACATCGCGCACAGATGTCGGCCGTGTCGTTGACCTTGAAGTCCATGACAGCTTGCAGCATTTACAGAGTGCTTCAAACACTTTTCCAATTCATATTTTCATTACTTATTTACTCTACTAATACTAAAACAACTTGTTTTGATGCACGTATTATCATTAATCAAATTTGTTGGCTTCGTAATAGTTTGTTTGTTAACGATATCTCACAGAAACACGTTCATGATTTGAAATGTTTATGTATAGTGGGTTGCCTATAATAATGTAACTAAATATTCAAATAATAGATAAAACCTGTTTTATCGTAGAAGTAGTTATTATTACAAAGTTATTTCATAAATAGTAATTAAAAAATTAATTACAATTGAATAAAATAATACACTTATTCAATACAATCGAATATATACTCTGCTTTCGGTTCTATGATTACCGATAGTCACTGATACACTAAATAATCTTCTCACAATTGAGGAGTCTCAATTTCTTTGAGTTAGCCTAGTAATAATAGCATAAGATTTGCTTCCACATTTAATGAACAAACATGGCGCAAATATTCAAAAAACAGATTTTTAATATCTAACCTAAATTTTCTAAAGACAAATTTATTGTTCGGAGGGTTAGAAATCGAAACTAAACCAGAAAAAAAGTTTTAATTTATTTAATTTTAAACAATCATTTTGTTGTATGGAGCCCTCTACAATGTATTGTGGGTTGCAGACGTTTATATAAACAAACTTATTTCAACTCGTACTATTTATAATTAACACTGTAAACGATATATTTTTTAAAATAAACTTATAAATTAAATTTAATATATGTTAATAACGTTAAATTTTATTTCTTTAACATATGCACCTTTGGTTGCCTAATATTTGACGCGTAGTTGTATTGCAAAAAACAAATATTTCAAAAGAAATATTGCAAATATCACACAATTAGTACATAATGAGAACCCTGATCAATATACTTGAAATAATAAACACTGCGATACAAAATCATAAATTAAAGCAATATAAATAAAACTCTTCTTTTTGACATTCCGCCTACCAAACCAACAGCTGTTTCCTCTGATCTCCCATAATTATTTGATATAAAATCTCCAAATGCCCAACGTTATCATGTGTTAGTTTAACGATAAGCCTTGTAGATAAATGTAAAGGTACTCGAAAAACCTATCAATGTCATCGAACAGTACCGTGAAGATTGTTGTGGATCCCACACAAAAACAAAAACTCATCACCGAGAACGTTAAACTTAAAATCTTGTGTTTTGATATAACAAACTACTCACAGAATGTACAATTCGCAATATGTACATTCGCTGTGTTTGTGTTCTTCATCCTCTATGGATATATGCAAGAATTGATCTTTACAATCGATGGTTTCAAGCCTTTCGGATGGTACTTAACGCTGGTGCAATTCCTTTTCTATACAATTTTTGGACTGGTGGAAAAACACCTACAGGGTGTAGGTAAACGAAAGTAAGTTGATAACTAAAACGATTAATAGTTGTTAATTATGAATAAATTATAGAATGCCAATAAAAATCTACGCATTACTAGCTTTACTCACACTTGGCACTATGGGTTGCTCGAATTCCTCACTAGGATATCTCAATTATCCAACACAAGTGATTTTTAAATGTTGCAAACTGATTCCTGTAATGGTCGGTGGAATAATCATTCAGAAGAAGTGGTATGGTCCTTTGGATTTTTGTGCTGCTTCACTAATGTGTGTAGGATTGATTTTATTTACACTGGGTTTGTACTAACTTCTAAAAACATGTAAATATGCTGACACTTTTGTATTTCTAAACTGTTTGCTTCGTTTTCTAGCTGACTCAATGGTTGTACCAAACTTTAATCTTACTGGTCTCGTTATAATATCTCTTGCCTTGCTTTGTGATGCGATAATTGGCAATGTGCAGGAAAAATCTATGAAGCAATATGGTGCTAGCAACGTGGAAGTCGTCCTGTATTCATACTCGATTGGATTTGTTTATTTATTTACATGTATGTTTGTTAGTGGTGATTTATTCAAAGGATATATCTTCTTTTCCGAGGTAAACATTATGAAATTATTTAACTTTAAAGTGACTTTGATGCTACTGAGTTTTCTAGGAAAGTATTATAAAATATGGCTATGCATTTGTATTCTCTCTTACTGGTTATTTGGGGATTCAGATTGTGTTGACTTTGGTGAGAACATGCGGTGCTTTCGTCGCTGTAACAGTTACAACTTGTCGTAAAGCTGTTACGATTATAATTTCGTTCTTATTCTTCAGCAAGCCGTTTGTTTTTCAGTAAGTATTGACGTTGTAGTCAAGTTTCTACGAGCTTAGTCAAAGTTTGAACGAACGTAGTCAAGTTTGTACGAATTTTATCAGTAAACATGTGAAATTATGTGAAATATGTAAAATATTTTTATTTTGTAGGTATGTCACATCGGGATGTTTGGTCGTCGCAGGAATTTATTTAAATTTGTACAGCAAGCGCCATCCATTGAGAGGACGCGAGTTTTACCGTAAATTAAAGGATATTTCGAAATTGATACAACGACGACGCACAACGCGACATTATAGTCGCCTTGCAACTGAATTGTAACTTATTATGAACATAATGTACATAGCAGATAAATTGAACAAATAAAATGTTGATTAAGTAAATGTTTGATTAAGAACTATTTCATAATTTAGTCATTGAAACATAGATGACGCAGCGGTGGGAATACAACGCAAAAATAGCACCATGAATGCGCCGAAAACTGATTGTGAGCAATGGCAAATCAAAGGACATTTAATGGATAAACTGCATGAATGAGAATTCTACAATTTGAACTCTAGAAATTATTTTAAGAAATAAAAAAAATATATGTAACATTAACAAACAAGTGTTCAAATTCAATAAAAGAACACCTCGCAATTGTTTGTAGAATAGCACATTTTATTTCGAAATTTTCCTATATATACAAAAGTTCATTTCATTTATCCATTTCTTATCTTAATTAGAAGGGTATGAAAGTTCTATAAAATGTTTTTTTTTATATTATATCCTAAACTATGGCATTTTCTTATACACAACAACGTATTTCCCTTCTGTTTATCGTATTGTTGTAATCGTTCACGTTCGCATTATTAACCATCGTCAACAAAATAAAAGTACTATTCCTCTAGAATGTGTTTCAGGGTTGCTGTTTTCTTATGGTTTCTGTATCCGTGTGTGAATTTGTGTAACGTGGCTGTGTTTCCTTTATTGTAACATTTAATGCAGTTTTTGTGAATGTTTTTTGAAAATATGTTTTCTTTTGTTTATTGGACGAAGTTTACCCGGTTAGATTTGCTCTTGATTCTCAGTAAAAATTATGTGAGAAAAATGGACGTCGCCACGTCTCTGCAGACATTGCAGCTACACAATGTACGCCATATCTATTTGCTGATACGAATACATGCGAAAATCACTAAAGAATTGTAGTCGTAAACAATCACAAATACACATTATAAGTTTTCGCGCCACACGACATTATAGGTAATAGAATAAAATGGTAGGCGATAAATATGCGTTCATTTTGTTGTTGTTGATGATAACTCGTGTGTTTGTCATTTATATAACGCTGATTCATTTTGTGTTGAATGACTACATAAATAGGTTCCAATCTTGCTGCTTGCAAACAATAGAGCATTTTATTCCATATCGGATTGCTGAAATGCATAAACAAATATATATTTTTTCAAATTTGTAAATTTTGAAGTTACCAATGTTTCAATTCAAGGTCACGAAAAAATCCCCTAGAATCAACTTGAGGGTTACTTCATTTTTATAATCTTCAGAATATGGAAAATTGTTTGCAACACACATTTGGAATCTAACAATGATTGTTTTATCTATTGACCACTATCACCACTAATTTCGAAAATGAATTTGATTATTGCACATCATAATAGTCTCAAAACGCTGAAAACACTTTTCTCGTCGCAAACAGATACATTTTAGAATTGTGTGTCGCGTCATTTTCATTGCCATCGTACAAATATTTCTACATTTCGCTTTCTTTCAGTTACGAGAAACAGAAAAGCATATCTAAATATACAATGTTTAAGATTAAACTATAATAGTCATAGTTCACATCACATACAATATACAAAGTTCCTGTTCCGTGTGTTCCGCACACTTGCATGCATCATTCTCTTAAGGTTCAAGTAAATTCTTGCCATATATATTGTTCTTCATTTGTTCCGACCGGTACCATTGGCAAAAAGTCGTCGAAAAGTTGTAAAAAGATTTCCTGGTCTTCGCCACGTTTTTGTTGTATAGTAAGTAGTCGTATAAAAACACGTCGAAAAGCAGAGAAAGCGCGGGTGCAAATCTCTAAAAAAAAACGATCATGAATGATGAATGACATCATTGGTCCATCATGTTCACACTCCTAATAAGTACCAATTGGTTTTAAAATAATAACATAGACAGGACTGGCTTCGACTTGTACTATTTTTGCGCCTCTTGTTTCCTTTCTTTTGGCATTAAAAATGTGTTTTGTAGTAATAAGAATAGATTGAAGATGTTAAAACCCTGTTAAAAATATTCTGCGTTCGTACCGTAGTGTTCCACCCCATGTTTTTCTCTTTTTAAAGGGATTTAGTTCTTAGTCGGGTACTTCTCTGTAAGGGATTTCGGACGTTACATTAAATCCTTCGAAATAGTGTGTGAGAAACTCGAAAGTGGGCCGATTCTCCGGCTTGTTGTCCCAGCAACTCAGCATTATCTTGTAGATATCATCAGGGAGATAGTGCGACGTGGGTTTCGGCATTCGATAGCCTTTCTCCACCTGTTCGATGACTTCACGTCCATGCATGCCAGGATACGGCACCTGGCCGAATGTAAACAGCTCCATAAGTAGAATACCATACGACCAAACATCGGATTTGATCGAAAATCGACCGTAGACGATTGCTTCCGGTGCTGTCCACTTCACCGGGAAACGAGATCCTTGTTTCGGGCAGTATTCGTTATCTTCGATGACGCGTGCCAAGCCAAAGTCGCAGATCTTAGCGATATTATTCTCGCCGATGAGCACATTTCGCGCCGCTAAATCACGATGAATCAGTTGCTTCGTCTCCAAGTACTCCATACCGGAAGCTACTTGGAATGCGACGTAGATCAAGTCTTCAAAGTCTAATGTCTTGCCCTCGTCCTTTCGCAAAAAGTCTAGTAAGCTTCCCTTGGACATGTACTCCTGGACGATGTAGATTGGCTCCTCTTTGCTGCAAACTGCGTAGAGGGCTACCAATCGCTTGTGGCGGAACTTCTTCATAATGGCAGCTTCTTGGAGGAAGGCTGCTGTGGACATAGTACCTTCGCGAAGGGTCTTTACGGCGACCTCAATGGAGTCGCGCCATTTGCCGTAGTAGACTTCGCCGAAATTGCCACGTCCCAAACGTTTTATCAATTTGATCTCGTCGCGAGGGATTTCCCAGTCGTCGCGGAATGCTGGGCCAAGATCCCACATCTGCGGTTGTGGCTTGGGACATGGTTTGGAGAGGACGTGACACAATCCGAACGCATTGCCTGTGAAAATAAGATTGAACGTGAGAATACAAATATTTTAGAGTACCTCAATGTTGTGCCAATTTTGAGGGGTGGCAAAATATCAGTAAGTATCGATATTTAATGACAACGAAAGTATCTAACTGAATCATCGATATTTATAGATATAGACACTCCTAGCAACGCACAACAAGGTGATAAATGCATGTGAATCTCGATCAAGACAAAACGCCAGAAGGAAAAAGGAAGGGACCTACGTGAATACGCTTGCACCAACTCCGAGAGGGTGAGGAATGTCTTGTTCGTCGAGATGTAGAAGCCGCCGTTATCCAACGGCTTGATTTTGTAGTGCTTGACGTGATAGCCGCGCATCTCCTCCCAGTCCTTCACGGACAGCGAGTAACCGTGCGGATTGTGCTCGGATGGGCGGACGAGGAACGTGCCGCGTGCGTTCTCCTCAGCGAGCAGCAACTTATCGGCCTCCTTGCGCGAAACGTTCTCGAAGAACCAACTGTGGAACAAATAGATCCGACATTAAACCCTTATTCGATATTGTAACCGTAGTTGCATCAAGTGGACTTACTCTTCACTTTCGACGCTCAACTCTTGCGCAACAAAGTTGCCAGGAATGAAGCCCTGCTCGCCGGTCGTCAGGTGGATGACGTTCAGCCAGTCGCCGTCGGAGTCGTCAATCACTTCCATGCGATCGCCCTTCTTGAAGGAGACGTCGCTCACGTCGCGCTCCTTGTAATCGTAGACGGCGACGACGATGCGAGTCTTCGTGATCTGATTGTTACGCGTCGGCGTGTGCTTCGTTCGAATGATGTCGGCATGGCTACGCTGTGGATCTGGAGTGTAACGCGGATTCTGTTCTAGTATATTATTCAATTTGCCTGTAAAACATAGTGTTGTTACTCCTCTAGTTCTTATTAGAGGTCTAACAGCAGTATTCATAGATGTTTCTGAAATACTCTAGAGTCCCTAGAGTACTTTGGCTCTTAACTCTTAACATTCATAGCATTGTGCCTTATTTTATCAAAAGTTAGTCTAAGAAATTCTCGGGAAATGAATACTTTTAAATAAGCTAATGAACAACTAAATACGCTAATGAAAACGTAGTAAGTTGTTCTTTCTTTAACGTTCCATTTCCTAGATAATTACGAAACGGATGTGAAGAAGAAGAAAAAGTCTAATGACATTAACAGGATTGTGTGAAATTTGCATAATTAATGCGAGTCTGATTACATCTAACCTACGAAGCCATGGTTCAGGAGGAGTACAGACGAATAATGCCCTTTCAATTTAATCAAAGAATTTAATGGGAATTTAATTAAAATACTTTCAAGTTTATTTGTTTTTGGAAGGATGTGGAGGACACTCAAATAGTTTCCGGGAAGTTTTGCTCAATCTTCTACGCAAGAAGTACATTAACACTGTCTTGCCTATCTTGCGTAGGCACATACCGTAAACTAATTGTAAGAAAATGTGTGCACTTTGTGGAAAACAGCGCTTATCGTCGGCTGTGTGTGCGTGCCGGCTCGCATTCCATTGAGAAACCTCAATTTCCGCTCGTTCAAGCGCAAGTACAAGAACTTCAAATTAATGCCTCAACCACTCGACATGCATTTACGCACAATCGAAACTGGTAGCATTTGATCGTGGTTCGGTACCATTGCAAATCGCAATCAAGTTGGTTGGTCAAGAGCAAAGCAGTATAGACGAAGACCATAAATCGCAAAGACCATTAATTGCGACTTAACGTTTTAATGTTTTTGATTTTGGGAGTGTACGAAATTGAAATTTCTTCAAACTGAGTGAAGATTTTGCCGGTAGTTGTATGGAAGGATGCAATAATATTTGCCAACAAAGGAAGCAATAATTTAGCGTACGTTTAATTATTGCTGATTATTGCAATATTGGACGTTGCCGTCATGCACGCATGCCTCCCAACTCTACGCCAGCCCGATTAATTTGATTACGCGAACTCATTATTAGTTGGGAAATAATTAGCATACTACCCAAACAAATTGCATGTGCGGCATGTCTCTGGGATTGCAGTAAAAATGACAACTTTTAATTGTTCCATGTTAGAAAAAAACAAACAAGAACATTAACTTTACAAATCGACATCGAAATGTTTATAGTTGAAGAAATATATTTGTTTGGCCCCACAAGAAACTTTTCCAGAAAATGAATCGCTTGATCGAGTCAAACAAGGCGACAATTAAAAACTTTGCCGACATCTTCATCATTCAAAGCGCGAAATCCATGTGTATACAGCGAACTTCCATGCGATCGAAAGAAGAAACTCGGAAGGGCAGCGTAAAAACAAGATCGATCATTAATCATTTTTTCAACACCGGCGTCTCTTGTGACAATGGCAAATTGCATTCCGAGGCAAGAAATGCGCACTGAGTAAACATAGTCGCTGGAATGCAAATCCTCGAAACAAATTGTATTCGTTTTGGTTGCGTTCCTTCGCTAAATTGTGCATAATTCATATGCGTTTGTTTCGGCGACACTGCAATTACATCTGCTATATAATTATACCCTCACAAGCAAAGATGCAATTTTTAATATGTCATATAGACCGTAAAATTATTGTTATTTTGGTTACTAAACCAAAAATATTTTGAAGGATTTTACATTCTTTACTTATTTACTACTTAATATAATATGCCTCCTATTTTTGAAGTAAAATTTTTATAAGATTTAAGAAAAGTCCGCAACGTGTGCAAGGCAATGAAACAATGTTTCGCAGTATCAATCCAGCAAAATCGAAATTCCCACAAAAAGAATCAGGAAAATGTTTTTACCGTATGAAAATAGATGATACAAGGAACAATTTGATATATGTGGCACCAACTCCCTCGATCAAATAAGGGTGAAGAGCCCCTGTTAAAGTTGAACACGAAATTTTCTTAAAATAGTTTCTTAAAACGCCATAATTGAAGGACTATTTAAAGACGAATTGAGATCATTTTCATAACATATTGAAGTAGAGGAGTTGAGGAACAGTTTGTTATTTGTTTCACGTTGATAGCTAAATATTTAATGTATTAAAATATATTTTAAATTTCACCTCAAAATGATTAATTCGAGCGCGGTTTACGTGAGGTAGCAGGATGTGCTATAGCAGTTTATAAATCTCGAAGTGGAACATTCAATGAAGCTGTTTATGAATATTAAAGGACTCATTCTCTACCATTATTCTCTATCATGTGTTACCAGCATTGAAGAACCGTTTGTAATCTCAGAAAACAATATTTCGAGATTTAAATATAAAAATGTATAAGGCATCCATTGCCTTATTGTCAGTCTTAAAATCAACCATTATAATTGCTGATATATCATATTATGAAAATAATTATTAAACTATATATTTAGTTTTACTGCAGTTCTGTCGTCGACAGCACACTCGTCTTTTTTCGAAATGAAACCACGAGCAACACATGCCCAACATAAGAATCGGATTAATGATCATTAATCATTCACGTACAGGCGGGGAAGTTTGATAATTTCACACACAACTTGGTGAAAACTTCGTACGAACACCCCATACTGCTGCTGACACACAATTTCAAAAAGAACCAAATAGTCTACGAAAAGAAAAAGGAAACTGAGATATATCGAAATTGTATCTGCTTCCGACATTGTTATTAATACTTTCTCCTACATACAAGGAAAAAATATATATTAAAGAAAACGTGAAGGAATAAAGCTATTAATACCCTAACAATCAATTGTGTAAAAAGATACTATATCTCGTGATAATACCGATAAAAACGTGATTATTAGTCACGTAGAAAGTTCGGGCGATTCAATTACAGCTGCACCTGAACAGTGATTAGAAAATAGGCAAGCACCGAGAGCGTAAAAGAATCGCCCGGCCGGCGTGGCTGTTGATTTGTGGTTTACCTTCGAGGCCCGGATTGAGTCCGATGAACGTTTGTGGCTGTCGATGCCGCGGCCGCTTCTGGGCGCAGCAAAGGCAATTACCCATGGCGTCGGCTGCTGTGCGTCCGGCTGCTGGCACGCTGGTGAGACTCGCCTCGCGGACGCCTTCGGTGTCCTGTCTAGGTCAGTAAAGGTGCTGCACCAGGAGGTTCATCTGCAACACCCACAAAGCGACGAAACTCTGCTATATTAAAACGGTACATTTTCAATTCTATAATAAATCTACGCTAATGTTGTTGGCTGACATCGAGACGCACACTGACTTCCACAATGTCGTACTGTATCATTATAGCTCAGCTTACGCACACCTAACCTACAAATATAATGGATGTGCGTAGGTTATGTGCAAAATCCGTTAATTATGTTTTTGGTTATGATTAATATGCTTTGCAGATTGATATTTATTGAATCAAGTAAATAGGCATTATAAATAGGTATAGGTCAAGATGTTTGCAGGTGAAAAGCAACAATAAAGGAGACTTTATCTCCGACTTAGACTTCGTAAACTGGATATAGTGATAGTGGTTTGCATTAGCTCGTTTGAATTGCGTGAGAATGATGTAGATATTTTATATGACATTCATAGTCAATCCCTAGTCATTTCTGTAGGAACTAGAAATTTAAAGAAGCAACTATAAAGTCAGACACCAAACTTGTGACACCAAACTGATTTTAGAAACAGACGTTTGACAGGGTCACGACTATGAATATAGTTGTGTACTATTTTTTCTTTCTTACAGTTAGACTTAGAAATGATCTAGGATGTTTGAAGTTCAGAGACATACTTAGTACTACACATGTCAGATGATCAAATTGATTAATATCGTCATTTTCAAATTTCTATATTTACTAAAAGCGACTCGTAGGTTCTGGCCTTTCGCACATGGGTCACCGTGGGTCAAAGGCAGCAATAAATAATCGAAATTTCTGATATCGATATTTATCGCTATCGACATAAGTTCGATAAATATTTGACCCTTCTTAAAATAATTGAAATCGATGTCAGTATCGATGTATCAGTAATGCCGATACAAATAAATATAACATCATCTGACATATTTGCCTGCGTCCGCCATTTCGGACTCGAACCTATTTCGGCGAAATATACAAACACTTTACTTCTTTAAAACATTTATAAACGAACGAATATATACAAATGCTAAATATCTCCTTTATAGTCCATAACATTTCAAAAACTACAAACTTCGATCAACAACATCATATTTGTAAATAATTTTCAAGTGATAATTTTTATAATATCAAAAAATGGTCGGGCGCCAGTCCGGCGTCGCTCGAGTTGGCACATAAAATTGACTCTATCGTATAAGGCTTAGATGCCTTATGGCAAAATACGTATTATTATCTTTTAATTACTAAACATTTGTATCAACGTTTTTATGACGTAAAATTATATAATAATATATATATTTTTTATATTGAAATTCATGGAATTGTAATTATGTTAAATAAAGACAAAATGAATGCTCAACAAGAATAACAACAAAAGAATCTTCAATTTTTTGTCTGTTTTTCCAATGAGACTTCGTGAGCTTGACCGTAATTAGCATTTGCTCGTTGAACCATGCGCAACATCGAGTGATACGCACCGCATCGAGATATTCTTGGATCTCGTAGTAATTATCTTCGCGTATGCATATGGTGGAGCGTCGCAAACGTGTGCATCCAACGATGATGTACGTAACCTGGTGCACGTAACTCTCTGCGCGTACTTGAAACCATTTGCAGATTACGCATTGACCGTTTGCGGGCAAAACGATGCCACGGTTGGCGATCGAGTTGCAAACAGACCGAGTGCAACACGCACGGTATTCAATCGCGACCGCAGACTATAAATACCGAACGTCTATACAAGCGCATGTAAGTCAATGCAGCCAATATCGAACCCAAGTTCATTTCGCTTATGAGGTAAACATTTTGAAATTAAAATTTATATACCCAAAATTATTTTCAAGACAATTAAAAAATAGACTCAAATAATTTGTTTTTACTAACAATAAGGAAATCTGCAATAAAGAGATTTTAACACCTACAAGTTAAATTATTACTACCGTAATAATTTATCATAGATTTTTGTGAAAAGTTATAAAGCAATGTGTTCTCGGTGAAACTCAAACCAGATTTGCAATTAGAGTGCTGGTCTTAAAAGATTTATCATGGTTACTGCCATGTCCTGGAGTTATCTTTGCATTTTCGCAGTTTGATCACAGAAGAACCCCGACATCGTACATACAAATTGATACATTTAATTTGTAGGAAAATGCGGAAATCAAAGTCTCGACTTGTTTACGGGAAGCTACTACGTACGCGAAATATCAGGCAAGGAGCATTAATTACGTGTTTAAATAACTGTATTTTTGATTTTCTGTCAACTGTTACACGCTACACTACACGCTGGAGATAATAAATCAAATGCTTAATAAGCTACTATATGTGCATTCACTGTATTCCCGTTCAATTCGAATTTAAAATGTGAAATTTAATGCGAAATCAATACATGACCAACGTATGGCGTTTTAAATCATCCTCTACAGCAATTTGATGTGGGCAGCTTCGACTAGCATCGGAAAATCTCTCTGTCGAAGCAGAAGCAATCAATTTTGCGCTCAAATCTGCGTTGACATAGCAAATCTAACGACGGCTGGCACATTTGTTTACCGAAGTAAGCACTCACGTGTAGGTACCGCACGGGATATTGCAAATTATACTCGTTGCTCTTTGACCTTACTCCGGAACGCTGAAACTATCAGTTCAATCAGACTTTTAATGTGCAAAATGGCTTAACAAGTTCTGGTAATTATGCAGTAATGTTTTGTAGTTAAGAGGCAGTGCATTGCTCAAGAAGTTGCCTAGTTTTTCTTTTAATAGATCTAACAGCGGCATACTATTAATTTCAAGTATAATTAAAATATAATTAATATACTCTATACTCCAATATACATATACATTTGTATGGATTCAAATTTCTAAACATTTTCTTTCATACAATAATGATGACTACAAGGAATAGATACAAGTCAATAATGTGCAGACACGCTTCTGCCACTCTTCATAACTGCGTGCTAATTGTCGGTACTACCTTGTACAGCTGTAACCTGCGCCGCCATTGTACACAGCCCGATTAATTATCGCGTTTCTTTCGAGCGCGCACAATGTGCTACTATTGCAATAAAGTTAAATAACGCGCATAACTGTACGTATTGGTTATATTGTAACTGCGATGATGCACTTCCACCATCATCCTGCGCGGCGCAAGAAAATCAAGCGCGTACCAATCACATCCGCGCACCATTTCCACGCCGCAAGCGAAGCGTAACATAAGCTGAAATTTTAATTCGAACGCATTGAGTCCAGATTATTATATTGCGACTGTAATTGCAGTTGCTATCAGAAGTGGTAGTCAGGTCGCTATGAATCGAACTATGTCCATTAACCACGTACCCACGCGGGTATGCCAAGTATGCAGAATTACTTACTGGACAATTGCTTTATTCATACTGAAGTGCAAGAAGTTACGAGTGCGAAACTCTATATATGTTAAGTATTTTAATTTGTTGATGGTTGACATATTGTCTATCATTGTCTACACATTGTCTTGTCTATCTGTTTCATAAAACTGGTCTTTATCTATGTCGAGTTTGGAATATATTATGCAATTTTACAGAAATTCCGTGTGTCAACTTCACGTAATTACAGGTCATAACCGGAATGACATGACGTTAGAATAGTAGACCTGAGAATTTTCCGTATACATGACTAGGAAAAATTGTTGTTGGTTGGGAAATATAATATACAATTTAACTCGTATTTCATTTTGCTTTTGATTTGTGCTAATTTTATAAGCCTCAATTGGTACATAGTTGTCGGTAGAATATGGGTTATCAATTGTGAATTAGACAATTTAAATCCCAGGTCTAGGTCTAGGATCTAAAAATATGTAATTTTTGTTTTCAAACTTGAAGTTCTAGGAAAGTTTAAATGATGTATAATACAATAAGTATTAAGATATTTTTATTCTATTCCAAATAGTATCGATTGTTTCAGGTGTCTATACTTTCGATATCAATAACCGATACTTTCGAAGTTCAATACTTCTGATAACAATATATCACTTGTTTCCAGCCAAGTGGCGCAGCTGTTTCTTCGTTGAGCGTTGACCACATGGTCCCGGGATCGAATCTCGCCGGATGTAGAGCAAAATTAATTATGCTTCTAATCATCATATCTTGAACTATCACGGAACGAGTTAAAAACATTCCCAGGACTCATAACAGGTCAATGTGTCCTGCATGAAAGATGCAGGCTGTATTACGAGGTCACAGAGACGTCCGATTTACACTTTAAAATTTTTTATAAGACATGAAAATAACGCTAAAATGGTCATAAATCATTTCAAAAAAAAAAAAATTAAAAATAAATCGACTACTAAAATACAATAAGGAAGCATCAATCCCGACTATTCATTTTAAGACCACAAGAAAATAAGTAATAAAATATACCACTATTGTAAATCTTCGTAGCGCGTAAACTAAAACATAAAACAAACTCGCGAACAGGATTTACGAGCGTACTACATGCTCTGCCACGTGTACTCCCCGGCCAACCCGTATCAGTTTCAATCTGACCGGTTCGCGTCCGTCCGCAACACGGCGCGATCGAGGATGCGAGATTTTCAGGTCTAATAAAGATCAATCATTTCCGGCAGCCGAGCGCGAAACAGAGTCATCGCCTCTGGAGCTCAAAGCGCATTTTCTACGCGCGCCGGTAAAACTCACATTAGCAGCTTGAGTAACTCCGCAAGCCGGCGCAAAGTTTTCCGGGATAGCAACTCGTCGCTTCCACACATGCACGATGCACACGACGACGCGGCGGCTAATGTATAAATATATTTTAATAAGCCGTATCTGCAGGCTTAATTTGCACTCGTATCCACCATCCATACGTGCGTGACAAACCCGCCGCGAAACTTTATTCTCAACTCGATGCAGCTCCCGAGCAGGGAAATACGCGGCACATGAGTAAGGGATTAGCAGGGGAAGCTACCAATTCTCCTAAGCAATATAAAGTGGAATTCGCCAACTTGGAAAAGTTTGAATTTTGCGGTTAGAATCGGAGCAATCCAGGCGAAATCAAAAAGAAAAGTTTACACACAATACGGACGGAAAGGAAAAAAGATGAATTGAAAAGCGAGCGAAAAGTTCTCAAAGAATATGAAATTTGATAAAGAAACTTTAAGACGCGTGGTGAAAGAACGCGGAAGATGATGAAACATTTTGGCCATAATTGCGATGACAAATACAATTTGATCTCGGAACTCGATTTGCCAAGTAAAAGTTTGAATAACTCCCTTCAAAGATCTATCAATACGTTTAGAAAAATTAGTAATTTGATGTGGGAAAAGCTACTTTTTATAATCACAATGAAAGATGGGAATATGAATATAACAAGGTGAGATTACATTTTGAGAAGTGCATCTGTGCATCCGCAGGAATTCATTAAAAAGCAATCGGAAAATATGCAAACATATGGATACATAATTTATATTTTATAGAAGAAAAGAGAACGTCGAGAAAGTTTTACTTTATTAAAGTAGTGCCACGTATAAGAAGTTGCCTAGTTTTTTTCATTCTTTAACAGGTTTGCCGGCTGTGCGCTGTTTATCAATTTCATATATTTTTGCGAGTAAAATATGTTTTTCGATACTTTCGACACCAACAAGTATAATTTTTTTGGGGAGTATTCTATTTAATACTTTTTAGAATAAATATAGATGGCGCCCTATTGATTTTCGATACTTTTGAACTTTCGAACGAATGAGGAAATTTTAAGAATCAATTTTTCAGCGTATATAACTCTGGTTTACGCTAATCAAATTTAACGAAAATCACTTCTAAATCTATAAAATAACTTCTAAATCTAATGAATATGTTCCATTTACTGTCGTTTTAATTTTCGCAAAAACGTACATTCGAATTGACAGTTATCTTTCCCTCTTAATCTACTCGTTCTTGCAGAATAATCCAACAATAAATTGTTATAAAATGGTGTGGTTGCAAGATAAAAACTCAAGATATCTTCTCTGAAATAATTCTAAAAAGGAAAATTTACTAGACTCCTCTGGGAAGCACAAAAACAAAGTGATGGAAAGTGCAAGGTAAGAACCGTAAAAAAACACATTAATATAGATCTCTCCTTCCTTTTCTTTTCGAAATTTATTACACTCGTGCAGTCAAAATTAATGTGCCATGATAAATAGTCCCACTGACGCATTTTAATGATAAAACTATTTATTAATGAGCTTTTTATCTCGGCATAATAACATTTCTTGAACAATACATTGGCGAATACACTTGAAATGCGAATTGTTAATACTAATAATGATCAATAAGTGTATTATGCGCATCACCTCGCGCTTTATTTTATTGCGTCGACTTTAATTCATTGAGCCTACTTCATTTTATTATCGCCGTATTATTCATTCGTGCGATCCCCGCCTGGCATATTTGCGCATTCTTTGTGCGTTTGTAATTGCGGTGGGCTTGAAAAACAGCGATTTAACGTCACTGAATTATCGCTCATCGCCGACCACGATGATAACGCATTGCGGTTTTAAAGGCTAATTTATAACCAATATCAACATCTTTTTCTACGTTTCAGCTTTGGAGAATCGAACGCGAGACACTCTCAAAGCCCAGTTAAACGGTGTAGTGCACTTTTATAACAGCGAAAAAATGTTAATGATATTCAGGCTTGATACACAGTAACACTTTGTGATGTTTACATTTTATGTTACGTCGAGCGTCTAATGAATTCTTGTAATTTTTCAAATTAGCAAGAAATGTGTGGGTCATTTAAATATAATGTTTGGAAATTAGAGAGTTTAGTGTTTAGATTACAGGTTATTTTAATAATATAAATAAAAATTTAGCTCAGGTCAAGTTTGAAGTAAGTCAAGTTTGTTTTAGCGTGTATTATTATTGGCTAAAATGGTACCAATTAAAAGGTAATGCAATAGCAAACTTTGAGAATTGTTTATATTGCCCGCTAACTTAATTAAATTACAAAACGTAAACAGCTCCTGTCGTTCGCTATTTTTTTGGATAAGAATAATTTATAGGATTAATAAAAATATTCATAGTTATATATGGATTTTGAATGAAAACCTAGTTATTGGTGTGGAAAGTATTGAAACTAAACGCTTCTGATGACATCAATTAGTAGTTTTTCAAAGTTATTTTTGTGGAGATTGTGACAAAATTATCGAACCGGATAGTAATGGGGAGTCACTTTGAAGTGCCTCCCCGCAAATTTTTCAATATAACATCTCTTACTTTTTGATCATAACAATCAGATGGCAATTTTATCAAAAATGGTCAAAAATGAAATTATCGATTAATTCGATACTTATCGATACCGATACTTCTTAAGCACAATATATTATTGAATTCAATAAACAGAAGTTTTACCAATTTTCGTTCATTATTTGGAGGCAAACTCATCTTTTAATCGTATTAAATTTCAAAGGAACGAAATATTAAAATTTTCATTTGTAAATAAAATGATATTACGATTTGCAACAGACGAATTTTCATGTAAATTTTTAACATTTGAATCATTTCTAGCATTGATATAATTAAATAACGTCTTGACTTCTTCTGATTAGCATCTCCTCATCAAGAATTCGCCTTCCGTTGAATTCCGACAACGACTCCTAACTTTTGCAAACATCTCCTCCACTCTCGGCATCCGCAGTAATATCAGACTAACGAATGACTCCAACCGACTTCATTGTGTCTTACCCCACATCCCCCGCACGCACCTACACCATACCAATGCCTACATCCGCCACGCCCGACGGCATTATCACTTCCACTTCCACCAAGGTAACAAAGTACCTAATGATCTAACTTACTAAGTGCATGCGAGCTGCAAACCGAGTTAAAAGCCCGCCAACTATACATAATTAACACCCGTATCATACGGAATAACACTGCGCTAATTAATAAGCATATAAAATATAGCCGTATAATAAAATCACGCACAATAATATCGCAGGTCGACGTGAAATTATTCGCGTATTGTGAATGACTGCAGCTGCATCCAATTAATCTTGATGCGTATGAATATTCATTCGGACTGGCGGTGCGCATAAATCTCGCCGTAAACAATGCCGTAAAAGGCACAGCACAACAGGCGTTGAGCACACGCGCACCGCGAATATTATTAGGCAGACGCTGTTGTAGTTATGCGATGCTATTGAGTTAATGCACTTTTTACACACGACGCACATGCATCACTTTGCACCGGGGCGATGCAACAGCTTGCACAGAATGAATGCACTGCCATTTTTTCTGGTTTAGTTTCGCTTCTAATTCGCACTTTCTTTCACTTCTGATAACGGGATTTTTCATGGTTTGGGGCCGTTTGCAAAAACCTTCAAAAGGTTAAATTAAAAAAAGAACAAAAATAAAAAATACCCCATCTATCAAGTTGAAAAAATATACACGCACAGAAAATATACGCACCATGAATTACGCATTCACCAGTTTAGTTCCCAAGTTAAACGTTCGTATAAAAATATTATTTCATACTCAAATATTTAATAGTCGTAACATCATTAACTAACTAACTTAGATAAAATAAGAAACATGGATCATGATAATATCCCTTACAAGTTGCATAGTTATTTACATGATCCGTGACTTTTCAGCCTTTTAAACATATAATTACTTTCATAAACTGCGTAGTTCTCTATGAAATATATAATTTTGCAAATCAACAGTAGCTTAAATTATTACACAAACATATTCCTATTGACAAAGGTCGCATAAATAACCATAAATCAAAAACTTACGAATGGGTTGACCCAGAGCTGAATCGTATTACAGAATATCGTGTTACACAATTACACTATAAAATTAGAACTGATACGCCTATCATAAAGCAAATTGTCGCACATTTGCAACCTTCACTGTCGTATATCCTAATTCGTGCGTAAACGTGCACTATTCGGACATTTCTAATATATTCATAAAAACCGCAAATGCGAACAACTTAATTCATGCACTAAATCACTAATCTTCGACAAGACAATCAATAATCAAAAGAATCAGAAACCACACGCGGAATGCGTGCGCGACAAAAGCGAGTGAACACTGACTAATGAATTGACCGAGCATTACTTTTATATTTCTGGTGCGTTGTTGGGTTTGTTGGGTTGCACTTGCAACAGTTAACAGGTTTTTTTAAATATTTTCTTCTTGAACTCGTATTAAAAAAATACCACATGTTCTGCGGCTTCTATTTCTAAGCGCGTAATTATATTAATGATAATAAATTGCCTTCCACGACACTGTGTATAAAAATGTTCTTACAACATAAATAAAACGCCACATAATGCTTATAATAATGTTCCAGTTCTTGTCCGTTCGCCGTGGGTTAAAAACCAGTCAAATCACGCTGGAAGCAATGCGATTCTTGTCTGGATCTGGTTCGACATACCTCGCCTCGGTGCGTACTATGCTCATTTTTTGCTACCTTGCACGTAATAATGCATAGCTTAATAAATAATCTATTTCTTATACTTTTCTATCGGCTGGCACGTGTTACCATTGTTTTTTCTTAGAGATATTATACTATCTAGCTCGTTTACTGAACTTTTATGTCACCAATCGTGTTAATTAAAGACATAATAAGGAAGTAATTAATTCCTAATGAGAATAATTGTGATAAAATGAACAAATAAAACAAATAGTTATGAACTTTTGTAGTATCAACTTTTGTAGAACAACTAAAACTCGGTTCTAATAAACTTATTATGAACATGCGTTAATATTTCACAAACATGATTATTGACATGCCGATAACGTCAAATGTCAGTAATCTATTGTTGGGGTATGGCGAATTTACTGTTTTTCGCAACGTTTTGGCGTTGGAGCGTTGTTTATGGACGTGTGGAAATACGAAGCATTTGTAAAACGCAAGTAACGACACTTTAAAAACCGTAATTTTCCTGTGGTAATCATGAGGCATGTCGCCACAATCATGTTTGAAACAAACTGAAATGAGTTATTAAGGATCTGTGTATGTTTACGCCTTTGGAATTTTCAAGTTTCCAAGCAAATCGCGAAATAATTGGAAATGTTTACAAAAACGTTCATAAGTCATCCATTTTGCTTGGTGAATCGATTTTCAATAACACTTGAATAGTCAGCGTTTCAAAACAGTCACATTACTAGAAATGTTTGAATGTTTTGCTTTTACTATTGTATGGCATACGTAGAGAATCTGAAATAAGCAAATGTCTTGAAGAATAGCGTTAAGAAACATTAAATTGAGGATAGACGTAAAATTCAAAATGTATAATACTCTGCTTATCATACCAATAAAAGCGAATAGCAAACAAAATTGCAAAGAAAATTGTTTCGCGGTTTTTAAAACGTTAATTTATTTCCCGTTGTTAGCCCGGGATCTTCTGCCAAGTTCCTTGAGTTATCGCGACACAAGTTTTGCTCAAAGCTCACCTCAAACGTCAAAGTTATACACGATATAAAAACACAAAGTAAAAAAGCACAACGACTTTATTTAAACGGCAGACTGAACACACACATACAAGAGCAAAAATCACCAGAGGAGAAAAAAGCATAATTCGGTGCGTACCACGTTGTTATACTGGCGAAGCGCCCCCTCCCTATTGCTCCTGAGCACATCCCCAACGTCTTAAGCTTCGTGGCACAGCAAGCAGCCAACTCAACAAAAATACTATGAATGATAATCGGACTACACACAGAAAAGACCCCACCGAGAATCGAACTGGGGACCTTCTGGTCAGCATTTGATCATTGACCAAACAAACAAAATTTGTGCTGAAAATAGCGCGAAAAACAAAATCGGTTCAGCGTATGTATATCGAGGGATGGTCCTAAATATTTTAGGCACGCAAATCAAAATTGCTTAGAATTATTTAAGATTACATTTTAAAGTAACTAAAATACGATTATATATTTACTTATCAATCATTACAGTAAAATTACCTGAAGTTCAATCTTTTCTTAGATAGAGTAGGAAACAAACCTTGAAAACCGCAATTAGAATTAATTTCATCATGTAGCCAGTTGAGAAATAATAATTACAAATGTTTTCAAATAATTATTTTATTATATTAATTTACGACTTGTTATAATTATATATTACACTTATCACTTGCCATATAAGAAAACTGAATATATTTTAAATCTACCACGATTTCAGTTTTCTTTTTACACAAAAATAGGCGTAACGTATTCTGACCAACAGGAAACCTCATTACTAGAATATTACTGGAAGTGTAACAGGTACAATCCGTCATAGGAAACGTGCAACGCATCAATCTTCATCACTGTTCTCGCATCAGCCAATAAAAGGTTAATTAATTATGAAATAATACACAAACTCAGCAACAATTTGCTCCGAAATTAATTTAGATGAAATTACTAAATAATTAATGTTCAGAGAAACATTTACAGTCGCATGCTTCGTTATAATGACGAACATTAAGATTTTTCGCCTAATTAAAAACTGTATAGATATTTCCACTATAATTAGTTGGTTTTTAACACCGCATCGTATATAAACTCCGGTAATTGTGCAACGAGCATGTATGTCTCTATATGTTTTGAATGTTAGACGATAATTAAACGAATTTAATGTTTATTTGAACAGATTTGTCTCGGTGTCCTTATGGCGAACCTACATTTATGGTTTGCAAAACTTTCCACGATATATTGCAGAAAATGTTGCTAATATGGCGATGTTATTGGAATGGTAATCGACGCATGCGCATATGGAGAAGTGTGATTTATCGCTGCAACACGAAACGCTATAAAGTTGCAAACAAAAACAAAATAGCATTCAATTGTGAGTGACAGTTTAATTTGCATAAAACGATAAAGCGAAGAATGCATTTCTATAATACTATCGATTTGCAAAGGTATTTTCCAATAAAAAAATATAATCCTATTTGTATTCTGCGATATAATATGTGGATTTTACTTATGTTGTTGATACTTGTGCGTTAAATCTGTGGTAACGTTCACACAAAATTCGCGGCGGTTCGTTGCGCGATAGTAATTACGCACTATGCGAGTGTGGTTTGAAATAGCCCTTACTCCGATTTACGATTTGAATGAATTGAGCGACAGTTTCAGAAAGAAAATTGCACAGCAAAATATGCTCGCGATTAGATACGATTAGGCGGCGGTGGTGTGCACAAGCTCGCAACGCATTCGCGGCATGTTTAGCTACGGCTGTTACGCGAGATAAGCACCGACGGGCGTGCAAGAACCGCCGCCGGCTGAAAAAGTTGCCAACATGCGACGACATTGCCGTAACGACGATGGCGAGAGACGCGCGAGGCATGGAACCGGAGAAGAAATAATGCACTATTACGGTCGCAAAATCACAGCAAAAAGGTCTAAACGGTGAAGCAATTTGTTTTTTCACTGCCCTATGATTATGTATTTATGTTATAGCTTCCTACAATCTATTATGTTTTTTGCGCTTTTATTGCGACGAACATATCAGCAAAACTGTTAAAGTTTGTACGATTATTTCGTGTTCTTTTAGAGAGAGGTATTAAATAAATGCTCATCAGCCGCAGGCTTGCTGAAATAAATGCATCCCCCAAAGGGAGTTTGTGGTTATTCAAAGTCAATGTGGGCTCACTCGAAATAGCCAGAAACAGACGTGACAATAAACATAAAACCGGGGAGGCGCATGGCGCAGTCAAGTAGTGTGCGGAAAGGACGAGTAGTCCATTCTGTCAACGATCCAACAATTCAACGATTTGACAATTTCTGTTCGAGTTATGTCTGTTTCCTCTCCAGCTAGTGTGGAGCCGGAACAATAGGACAGTTTGTGGTAGTTGCTTTGCTGTTGTCATTTCATGCCTGCCAATTTGCTCGTTTATGTGCCTTTGAAACAAGTTATACAAAATATTTATATATTAAATATTTTTAAATATTTAGAGCAAAATATTACCATTTATATTATAATTACTTAATATTATAAATTTCACCGAAGTTCGCAGCCTGGTTTGAAGCAGAGAATGATCTCATTTAAAATATCCATAATCATATTTTGAAATCTGATAAAAAACTTTTAATATGTCATAGATTATTCTATAACAACAATAGTCATCATTGTTCATTATATATGCTACACTTAAAATTTTTGCATTCGATACTAAGGCGGACAATTCCTCAACGCCCCTTGATAAATCAGTATCAATTAAAGTAAATTATAAAGACTTTGATTTCAAAATTTATTAAAATGTGAAAATATTATAATAAAGCCCACCTAGGCAGCCTAGTGGTATCGTCTCGGCTTACCATGTAGGAGGACGGGGTTCGATTCCCCGAGGTGAGCAATCCACCGGGTGAATTATAATTAATAATTCACCCACTACACACCTCACACACACTACAACATTCAACATTAAAAACATTCAACACCCAACATTCAGCACCCAAACATTCAACATGCAACATTCAACACTCTATAATACACAACAACAACAAAAAACAAACACATAGATTGTAAACATACACAAATAAATTGTTGATAGCCACTAAAATATATACATTATTATTATAATAAATATCATTCTGTAAAACAAATATATTGAATATTTCTATTTCGTCTATTTGTAAAGTTTTATAACGCAAAGTCTATGTTACTGTCCGATGTACAAGTACAGTACAGCAAACCGAAATTATTTTCAACTATTGTTATGCCTGACCCGACTCGCATAACTCATAACTAACGGCATATCGGCTTATAAACGCACACGGCATTGGCATACAAAATGCGTTTTCACTCATTCTCGATGCCTATGGAAACGACATACCATAACGTACCGAACAAATTTGGCAAGTTCCAATCTGCAAATACGTCCAACGGTCAAGCCTTATAATGTTTCGCATTTTCTATATTCATACCATATAATTACATTGAAAGCTCCCATACTCCACAAAACGTACCTGAAACAAGCATTATACATACAATTAATACATAAATAATTTCTCACACATATACTAACTATGAATAAATCTTTATGTGCTTTTAAAAAGACTAATAACAACACCTGTTATTAGGCTTTTTTAAAGTTTGCTTTGCATTCTATAAATAAAAAACGATGTTGACCTGTTCATTTGAATTCATGACTCTCAGGAAGGTTGAAAAAATGTGGTATTGAATTAGATTGAAGCGCTGCGTGTCGGAGTATCTTCCTTGACATGATAATTACGCGTAATTTCGTGATTTCGACAAGAATGTACCTAACATATCATCAGATGACATCAGCAAGGTCGATCAAATACTGCAGATATTTCTATTCCTCTAACGCGTAATTAACTGGCTACCTTATATCGGAAAATAAACAACTCATTGCGATAATTAATTAAGGAAATAACCATAGCGGACATGGTATAAAGTCTACGATTACTAAATAATAAGGAAATTATTTATTAATTCCTTTTCTTCGTTTATTTCTTTTTTTCATTAAATTATTACTTTTCTTCCTAAATTAATTTATTTTTCTATTTAATTTAACTTTTAAAAACATTACATTCCTTTACGGATTGGAAAAAAAGAGAATATGTATTAAAGTTTCGCAAGTTTGCTTAGAAATTAAGTAGTTTACTGAACTTATCCTCAATTCAACACTCGACAAACTGTGAAAAACTTTCAACCGTAAAATAGCGACTTATACACAGAAAACGCAAATTATATAAAATTTTACAAGTAAAAGTCTGCCAAGTTTCATCTTCCTTCCTCGCACGGAACTTTCTTCGTTGTTATAAAGAATTACCCAATTATTTTTAATGAATTTATAAACGGAATAAAATTTACGCTTAAAGACGCGGAAATTCTAAAGGCTATAAAATGTACGAGTATATACAGGACGAAGCAAGATGATGAGAATATGCAACTACCAAAAGTTAGAAAATGTTATAATTATCAAGGGATAAACAATGTATGTCGTTAATTTAGTTTTAACATAGCCTCATCTAAAAGTTAACAACAAACGTTTACTAGAACACATTTCTGCATCTGTGTAAAATACGGCACAAGTCATTAAACATAATAATTCGTAGACAATTTAAGTTATGAAACACAAATAATACATGATTGAAGAGAACATGATAATGCCCCAACCGAATTTCGACCGATAATCTCCATATTACTAGTATGGTGTGCTATCAGTTACGCCACAGTAAAAAGTATTCACAAGAACGCTGATATTATATCGTACCATGTATATTCAGGACGACACAAGATAATGAACAGATGCAACTACCATAAGTACCAAGACATAATTATAATCAAGAGATAAAAAAACATGAATGACGTTGATTTAGTCTAAACATAGTCTCATCTGTTTAGAGTATACTGGGAAACAAGAGATATACGACAAGTGCATAGCATCTGGAATATTCGTGCATCAAAATATTCCTTCCTGTTAGAAGACAACAGCCAGATGCAAGCCAACTGAACAAAGAAACAACAACAAAAATTATCGTCATATAAAAGTACACTCGCATACGAAATACGAAACAAAAACCGTTTTTCTACGAAGAGCTGCGAAGAACAGTATAGAATAGGAAAATAATGAATAATAAAAAGGAGATTACAATGTAGCAGAGCACCACATATACGAAAAGGGATAATTTATCTACTAATGTAATAGCTTCGGCGTAGAAATGTGAAATGTAAGTGCAAGAGTTGAGTGTTGTTACGTTGCATTACTTTGATTGTGATTCCACTCGCGTGTAATACACATTAATGGCCATATTGTACGGAAGTGCACTAATAAAATACACTCCCGGACACAAATACACTCACTCACACAATGATGGAGAAGGAATAAAACGTCTTGGAATGTGGTCTTAAAAATAAAAAAGCCTTTCCACAACATTGCTTATTCTTTATTATTCATTGCACTTAAGTATTAACTGCCTAAAAAAGAAAATACTTCTCGTTAAGTAATTACCTTATTGTCGCCTGCTTAGCAACTTTTAAGAAAAACTTTCTGCGACTCGAAGAAAGGCTGTTGTTGCATGCTCGTTACTGCTTTTAAAAACATATTAATTACGACGCATCGATGAGAACATCGCGATAATTACTCATTCATGGTGAAGAAAAGCTACCACACGAGATAAAGATAAACCGGCGAGTTCTAGGTCTTCCATTCAATTTAAAACCTATTACTACCTAAAAATCTTCATCTCCCGAGTGTAATTATGAGTAATACGCTAATCTTCGCGCATCTTCAGCATCAAGGCTGGATTTAATATAAAATAATTTACTTCAATAGAATTTGTTATACGTGTGGTACTTGGATGTAATCAATGCTTTTGTTAACATAAGATATAATATCTAGTGAACAATAAAATGGTGTCATTGAGATCCCATAGAAATGTGTTTATTATTTACGCAGCGCAGCATAAGTTCATGGTGAAATAATGTTAAATTTGTAATGCTAAGGTGAAAATTGCGTTGTATATTGTCGATTGTAATTTAGTCGAAAATTGTTGTTCTATAATTTCATCAAAAAATGGAAGTGTCGAATTTGCTGCAAATCGCTTTGAAATCCGTTTATCTGGTACCATGCGTAACTGATAGCACATGCTAGAGATACAGTGTTTACCAATCAGTCCGGTTGGGGGTAATATCATTTCCCCTTTCAATTAATGCGATTTATGATATCTTAATTTGCGTACCAATTCGCAAGTCACTCAAAATATCAATATGAAGGGAAAGTGCGTTCTAGTCACATTTTACAAAGTCTTGGACTTATCCTCACAGAATTGCATGAAATTTGGTGTTTATGTTTATTAAAACTGGAAACTATTTATACTTGAGCGAGACGATGTTAAAAAATTGAAAATTTAAACATTAATTACAATTATAAAACGCTATAAATAAGTTTACATGTGTTTACATTTACATTTACATATGTTGATATATAGCACTTCTATAGCTATATATCAACATATTTTATTAAAAATAGACGATATAGACATTAATCAACCTTGAGCCTAAATTAGTTCGATTGTCAGCAGGCTCGAATTAAACTGAGCACATTGTAAAAAAGTATATGAACTGACCGAACCGAGAGCGGTCACGGTACACCGGTTGTAGGTGACTATTATTACGATTACTATTAATGCACGCACTGGTATTGCATAATTACGACACATGTACATGGTGCCAAAAACTAAAAACAGCGAGTGTAAATTAGATGCAGGGAGGTATGAAGAGTGAAATGCCAGATAACATTTATAGTGTTCTAATGGTTCAACATTTACTCAGGACAATTCTAATATGCAAAATATTGTATCTTTAGAAAATCATGATATATGAAATATAATTTCAGGTGCGTCTTATTTCATATTCTTATGATCGAGCCGGGTGCCAATTGACAATAATATGTTGTACTTTGAAATATATTTCTGGTGGCCGCAGCAGATCTCAATCAATTTAAGTTTGGGAAAGGGCAAGCTGCGCTTTTGATTTATACATTAAGAAGACCTTAGAACAATCATTTTCTAATACATACGAAAAAACAGCGAACGTTACTAAACGGTTATTGGTACACTTATTACCAACGGTACTCGTGCCTCTAATAGCATCGTGCGCAAAATCGCCATTTCCACACTTGAATCGTTATATACTATTTAAATCAATCTATACTCCCATCCAACCATATGCAATCAAGATCCACAATTGTTTATGTCGCTACTCTCAAACGAATCAATAAATTTCAATATTTATACCCAGTCTCCATAAATGACTTAACGATATGTTAGCACAATAAATCGCACGTAGTAAATGCAAAAAAGACCAAAAACTCCGCTGCACCGGTGCAAAATACCCACGCATCGAAGACAACAGCAACAAATCGCGCAGCTGCCCAGAAGAGACGGTCCTAACGAAGACGATGAGCGAGCACAATGGCACTCGTGTCGGTCGGTCCGCCTTCCTGCCTCCAGACGCTGATTACACCGACGACGCATATGTCTCATATGCGCCGCACATATTTTGATGGCATGACGATATGCATGCAGATAAAATATTAATTTCAGTGTACACGCGTGGGCGCGCTCGTCCTATGCGCTCTTTTGTTGTCTTGCACGAGGCCACGCCAAAGCATTTATCACAAAAATCAATCCAACCGAGCGCGAAACCCACTGTCTTATTTCCGCACTTAGAAACTTTGCAAACAATTTGTAGATTTATCGCTTTTGATAAATCGTTTCGGCCAGTTGCAGCAATTGATACCTGTTATGATTATGCTAAAGTGTTAGGTGTTAACAAAAAGTGGAGATTATTTGGGTTCGGCTCGTTTCAGATCGTGCATGTTTCCACTTTGTTTTTGGGCGAAAGAAAGCGCAAACTGGTTGATGTTGGAGTGATATGCCGATGACTGGCGTCGACCAGTGGGTTTGGTTCGATAAATTTACTTGTAATCCCACGCGATTCACGTAACTTTAGAGTAGAGTGCTTTGTAATCTTGTTGGTGTAGAGGTAAAAATGAGATAATATGATTCACGCATGAGAATTTATTGGAAATGTTAAATTAGAAATTAGAAAATGACTGGCAGAACAATGTAATGTAGTTTTTAACCATGTCCTTCTATAACAATATGTTCTCAATTATTTGAAATTATTAAGTTATATGCAGGCTCTCCTACATCGATAGATATCTCCCCACACCTGTAATATGACAGAGCATACTGATTACTGGAGATTCCAGAGGTACGATCATTAAAGTACATTCTGGTGTCCCACGGGGTTCAGTATTTGGACAAAAATATCGCCTCGTCTGACTTTATGATTAATGCACTTTGGATTTATACAGATTTGATTGTTTTCGTTACACAAATTTATATTTAGTTTAAATCAACGGGTAATTTCACTCCATTCTATATTCCACCCTCCTGATTATTTGTACTCTGGTTTGGTATGTAACCCAGCGTAATTTAAATGAATCCCTACATCCAACATGTGTTTGTTTGTACAACGCCAATTGGTTTAGTACGCGTTGTTGGTGATGGGGTGGTAGTGGCGGCAGCATCAACGTCGCGACACCATTGTCTGCCACCCAACTGCCTTTCATCTCGGCTCGTACATGCCCTACGCGAGGGGATGAGGGCCACAAACGCGTGTTCTGCGAGTTATTGATATTGCGGATTTATGATTGAATATCCGATGCCGAAAAAGGCTGTGGAATAAATCACTCCACCGCATTGACGCGTTGCCGCCGCCGAGTCGCCGCGCCGTCGAAAAAGTTAAATCAAAATCGATAAATTTTGTAATGAAAGGGAATAAAACATGTTTGCATAAGTGCGCACGCATATAGTGTTGTAATCCGATGAGATCAGAGTCCACAACGGTAAAAATATCGAAAGAAAAGATTCCGTTTATCGAAAGAACAAGGATGCTTATTAAGTTAGGGTACAAAAGAAACCAATACTAAAGACGATTGTAAAACTTTTATGGCTTAATAAAAATGAGGGGAGGGGTTAAATCCGGGTAAAATAACTAGTAAATTTACTATTACTCGGATTAACTGGGGGACGGGGGTAAAGAATGACGAAATTGTACATATGAGGAAATTGCGATTCGTATCTTATTACGAATCGTAAAATTTTGTTTGGTTGTTGTCATTTATGGAGCAATCGTAAATTTTCTTGATAAATGTTTAATGTTACTCTAAATTGATAATTCTCTAATTAAAATGAACCGATGTTCATTTATGAACAATGGAAATTTTTAGTTGAAATTAAATAATTAATTCTTTTATCATTTAGTAGCGTATGTTTAAAATGATAATGTCACAAACTGTAAATAAATTTCTGTTATACGGATGCCACTTAATTAACTCTTTCTCTTAATTCACACTTCGCTTAATTAACAGTTAACTAGTTTCACGTTTCCTGTTTGTTTAAATTAAACGAAAATAAGATGCTCTGTGTGAAATTCCAACGTTTACTTGGCGAAGTTAAATTTAATTGAGAGTTAACTGGTATTCGGTATTTATTAATTTCTAAACGAATTGTGTTTGATTTTAATTCAAAGTTTTTGTCGTTTGATTTGCTACATACCATATGACAGTAATTGGCAATGACAACATAAAGTTGAATGCTGCTTGTTTGGCGCTTCCTAGTTGGTTTGTAATTTCGGCCCCAAAACCTCAACAACTTCTCCAAGTCTAAAGCAACTAATGCGATTACTACTTGCGCGAACCGCTAAAACGACAGATGCTGATGTTAGACAATGACTTGTTCTTGCGTTTTCGCGTCTTCAATGTACGTCGCACACTGAAAAAGTAAGTAAAACCACGAGCAGGTTTATCTCCTCAAAGATTGTTAAGACACTTGAGATTGAATTACGAACTTTGATCAATAATGCGTAAAATTTGTATTAAATTCATTGAAATATATTAGTTAAATGGTTTTGATTGTGAAAAGGTAATTGTTAATGCTTTAATAAAATGATAAAGTAATTATTTAAGTGGAACTGTATCAAAAACTAGTTTTCTATTTCACATCTGGTAAGAAAGAGAAACTCGTCGATTTTGAACTTGAATTACCTTTCAATTGAATGGTACTCTATTTAATGATTTCTTGAATGCTTTTCTAAAATTGAGAAAATTCAAGATTCAGGCGCAATCGAATCATCTGCGGGCAGCTACAAGAATGACAGAGGGAGGTCATGGACTCGACACACGTCAGTAATAATTTATTAAATTATATTCTACAACAGTCTAGTAGAGAATCTGTGACACGCGTGTCAGTTACTGACCCACGTAAATATTTGGCTGACATAGTCTACCTTGGTCGGGGAATCTCACATGAAGCGTTGGAGAGGTAGTGAACTACGAATAACCCACTTCCCCAAAATGCAGTTACCAAATTTCGTTCAAATCCGTTATGTCGAGTCCGTGTCTTCCCTTTCATAAAAAAACTAGAAATATAATCTAGCAATGCCTGTTAAACCAACCATTTCCAAAATGCTAAAAATCCTCAATCTTCAAGCAAAATCATTAGTAAGTACACTTATCAGTAATTAAAAGTCATTGTTCTGATTCCTTCAAGCTTTGGCTTTTATTCCAGACAAAGCCATACATTTCAGAAATTCGCACATTGCCCCAACTTATCACCATTTCCCCCAGCACGAAAACCCCAATATTCTTCGTTGGCAACAAACAACTTTCCGGCAACAACGAGTAGCAATTGGCAGCAAACAACAATTCACGCTGTGTGCCCAGCAAAACGCGGAAATCACTCCCGCAGCGGCACCAACTCGGCGAACTCAAGTGCGAAAACGCGAATCAAGCGTAAAGTAACAATGAATCGATGCGTAATGAATGAACGCGGTGCGCAAAACCGCTAACGGTATTGTTACATGAATTTCGCCAAAACGTTGCACAGTCCGAGCAACAACGCCAACATCGAGTTCAGTGCGCATTGAACGCACAAACATCGCCGAGCACTCAATTCAGAGAACTCGCAAAAACACACTCAACACACAGAAAACACAAAAGAGAATAAATATTTTACGATCGACATTGTTTTAATTAAATGCAGCCGGATAAAATACCCGAGCAACACATCCACATGCAATTTATCGTGTTTTATGGGAAGCCGGCGCAGGCCGGCTCAAAGTGCTACGGGTTTTGTTGAAGAAGGCAACACCGTTTGAAATGCGTCTGGAGTTCGTCCCGATTGCGCCGCGCCATGTACATACCTCGTGAACCACTGAAGAACAATTTGTTTGGGAAATGCTGCGAGTTCGTGCAGTTGGCAGTTTGTATACCGTTGAATAAAGTGGAAAAGTGTTGAAGCATGCCACATTCACACTTCCAAGTGCGATTTGTTACAACTTTGGAGAGACGGCTTCAAACATTTTCCAATTTCAAGAGTTTAGAGAGCAAGAATATAATTTGAATTTGTAATAGGAAATCGTTTAAATCAAGGTTTAACATGATTTGTAGTAATAATGAAACTCATGATGGAATAGTGTTTAATATTAATTTTGATTAATCAAGGAATTATAAAACGAGGAATCATAGTTCAATGTCTAGTAATGTTTAATTGATTGAATTAAACAAATTATGGTTGTTTTCGATAGTGTTAATCAAATGTTTTGTGCTGATATTAGGTCTTGATACTACATTATGACTCCGTGGAGCTATACTTATGAATAGGAGCTTTAGGAGCTTATGTCGACAAGACAGAAGTAATCATATTTTTAAGTTTTCACATGAAATAAATCATTGAAATTAACGCAATGCGAAAATTTTAAAATAAATACCCGACAGAAAGCCATATGTGACCTCTTCTTATTAGATATTTATAGAAACAGATATACTCAGAATACTCAGGAAATCTGAAATGTTCTATAATTAACCAGAATAGGACAATGTTCCTTATACATCTCTTATTTATACGGTTGATCTAAGAGTAAAAACATCTCTACCCCGCCTAGTTTGAAATTTATGATATATGATGACTGTATCCCTGTTTGAATTTACATAATCAGTAAAAGCAAACTTCAGCGATACCCTCATAATAGCTAAGAACCTGCAAACTCAAATTCGAAAGCCAACCTTATAATCTCCGACTGTTTGAATACGCTGCATGTATCTTTGCACATGCATTAAAATGTAAAATAATCTCATTCATTTCGTTACATTCAATTTACGTTCGGCATTGTGTGCGTCAATCTCGTTGAGTATGCGCAACACACAAGTTGATCCATCTATTCGTCGAAAACACGCCGGAAACCTTGATATTGCCACACGCACAAGACGCACTTCACTCAAAGTTCCTTCCTCTCTCATGAGGCCCGGCCGCAAACCACGAGAAGAAAACAAGAACTTATTTCTTTCCATGCCTTCGTTTCTTTGCAATTTCTCTCTATACTACGGCAGGCTTTGGGATGCGCGCAATGCTCGCATTCCCCTTTTCAGCTAAGCCAACGATGGACTAGGGCCAAAAGTCCTAGGGGCGCTTCCGCAAAAAACGGCGTCGGGTGTTTTACCAAGTGGTTGTAAAAAACGGGAAGATAAAGGTTTGCACTGGTATGGGAAAAGGCGAAAGTGTGCGGATACGGTGCGAATGTACGAAGGGCTGGCTGGATATTGAGCGATGAAAAATGGCTCGACTTTGCATCGCCATGCAACGACACACTCGGTGAATGGGTGGAAAACGAGACATGATTTTATCATTTGTCTATTCTCTGTTCTCTCAACGTTTGTCGGAACTTTTTACGAACAATGGAAGAGCATGAAGGGCACGTTATCAAAAATAGTAGTTGAAACTTATTCGAGGATGGTTTTAATTAAGTTTTTTTTTTATATAAAAATGGACGTTTACTTTTAATTTCAGTAATTTAATGTCTTTATATACAAATATTTGAATGAATTTGCTTCTAAGGTGCTTAAATTGTTATTTTTTACATAAGTTATTAACATAATAAATCATTTAAGGTTGAAAATGATGAAGTATACATGATCTGATTCGAAGGACCATGCGAAATAGTGACAGGATCAACTGTTCCTGTAATATGAACTCCTAAAAATATGATTAAATAATTCATAATAGATATCAGATGAGATCAAAACCAACTTCCTTATAATGGATAAAGTTAGATATATTCACATCTAATCAATTAATCACTATCCTCTCAAATAACTAAAAACGACTCATGCCTCACCCCCCATGATTTTATAAGTCCAAATAAAGAAAATAAACATTTTATTGTATTTTCCCACCGAATTAATTGAACCCCATCCAGCACTTTCGACCTACCCGATGCTGGTTGAACAGTGGTGTTGAACCAAATCCAGTCATGAAAGGCTGCGAATAATGCTCTTATAGACGCTCGTATTCCTTCGATTGGAACGCGTGATCTTAATGTGTAATGCACCCCTATGCCCGGTTCGGGAGTCGTGTACACAGCAGACAGAGCCTCCACTAATATTGATCGTTTAATTTATACCACCCTCGGTCCTGCCAACTCTCCCAACTTCCCATCCCCACTCTGGCTGCCGTTGCATTCGATGTGGAATTTCGGGAGAGAGAAGCCACATTTATACAGACATACTCGTTCCTTGTGTGTGGGTGGGTACATTATATCTGCCTGCAGATCTTGCTCGGTACTACTCCCATCCGTAACTAGCTATATTGTATTTCATGTACAACTGCAAAGCCAGTAATGTAGGGTTACCAAAATTTGAATAAATATTCAAATTTTGGTAACCCTATATTACAGACTATATTTGCAAACATTTTATAAGAATATCGTTGGTAACCCTTACATAGAGACATGCAAATGGAATGCAATGAGTCAATTGCCTAAATTGGTCCAAAATTGAATTTCCATCAGGTGAATGTATATTTTATCATTTGATAAAATATTTACAATTTTTTTAGACGTTGCTACAGGTAAATAAGTTAAGGCCGACGGCGACGTTAAGGTAAGCATAATGATTTTCGCATCTGGCCATTTTCTATATCCGTCGGTTTCTCAGGAGATGAGATTCCCCAGTTTCTTTCCACATCAACCTACTTTCTCCCGGCACCGCCACCATTTCCACCCGGCGCGCCACGACCGCCCGAATCTAAAGATTCGCATTTCCGCCGAAATTTAATGTGCGACTTCATCGTGACACCTTAAGCTAAAAGTTACGTGCCATAAACGTCATTTTCACGAATTTATTTATACCTCGATATTTCTACACCGCGCGCCGACGTTTATGTTTTATTTTTATTTCAAACTTGTATCACAAAAGTTATCCATCTACTAATACGCACGATTTTACCTTTCGGCACTTTGGACACGTTAATTACAATCGCACCTTCTAAGAATACCATATTTTTATGCGTTGTTTTTAATTGTCTGGCCGCTGTTGTTGTTTAGCGGTATTTGCAGTAGAGGCACACACAAGGTGCGAGTTTAATTAAATCGATTTAGACGCGCTTCATGAGTCCACAGCTGGGATTTCATTCTTTTATTCGTGTTTCGCGCCATTGCATTTATTTGCCCCCGGATGCTGGCTGATTGTGTTGAAAGCAGGAGGCATGCAGTGAATGAGGAAGGGTCGATGCAAATGCGAAACTAATTAAAATTGGCTCGACGAAACCATTTAAGGGATGTAATATATTATTTTGGGCTATAACAACTGTCTGGAGACAAAAAAATGGGGAGGCGTTCCTTGTTTTTTGATACTATAAAATAGTAAACTAATTAAAAATAAACTTCAGGCTATTAATACTTGCAAATATAAATAATAATTGTAATTATTACGAAGAAATAATTATTTAATGAATAAGTTAGGAGTAAATTATACAAACTTAGGCTCGTTACATCTACTTTGAAAAAACCCATTTTTCGGGTAAAGTACAAAAGGTAATAACACTTTTCCAATGTGAAATGGAAGCTGTGCTTTGATTATGGTCATTCCTAAACCTGTGAGACTTTTAAAGGGTAGTGCCTTTAACCCTTTATCAAAGATGAGTTTTTAAATGTTCAAAAACGAATTTTGGAAAATCGCGTTTTCCGAGTAAACCATCAAAGTTACTAATATTCTCTCGATGTGAAAAGAAAGTGAATGAATTACTGTTTCGAATATAAATATTCCTAAGTCGGTAGGATTTTTACTAAGGGCGCTACAAATCAGATTTTGGAAAATCCTCTTCCTGCCAAACTAATAAAGGAAATTACATTTTTTCGACGTGGACATAAATAAGAAGAGTTACTGCTTCGAATATAATCATTCCTAAGTCGGTGTTAATTTTAATGAGGGCGCTACACTTCCTCAAAGTTGATGAATTTAGGAATTTTTCAAAAATATGC
>WSZQ02087219.1:0-14950 GCA_019419845.2 Weissflogia rhopalogaster
CATACACTATCGCCATTACTCCGCTCCCAACGCAGTACAACACCCAAGAACAATCACTGAGAAGAACGGGTATAGGAACTAACGTATCCAGCGTGAAACAAAAGGGCGCATTCCGCCTTGCTCACAGCACTTAATTTACGTTTCCCACGGCGTATAGTGGCACCGCACCACAGAGCCCTGGAACCCTTTACAATGTATACCACGGTGGTAAGAACTAAAAGGGGGCCACATGTGCGAAACATAATCTCCTATGCAAATTTGTCAACTATTTGAAACGAACGGCGCAACTATACAAACAATGGTCCCCAAAAAAGTGGGCACAATGTTTACATACACACAAGACAATCTTATTACTTTCGGACACTCATACACATGAACAAATATTCAGGGCATTCACGTTACTTCCATAGGGGTACGATTTGAGCCGTTGTCTCCGGTCCTCAATGTATGGCGGTTGCGTTGTGCGCATATTAATTGCTCGGCTTTTCGACCGCACACATGCGAATTATGAAGCCCCCCCATTTTGTGTTCAGCTCCCCAATTCCGCCGTATTGTTACCCACCGGTGCATCGCATTGACGACGGCGACATTGATGTCGATCTCTGAACGGCATTTACTAAATGCAAGTGCTTGCTAAGCGCTCTATTTGTTCATTTGTTCATCCGGGTATTACGTACGAGTGCCTGCTTCACTTCCAGTATGTGTCAAACCTGCCTTCGATCGGGCTCAGGTCAATATGTGTTATCAATAAGTAAAATTGAAAAGATTTGACCCATAACTGTGATTCGGTGTTAGTGTAGCGAGAACATTATTAATTAAAATGAATGAATCGTAAATACTTTGAAGTTTAAAAGTATTTATCACTGGAATAACATGGAGATTAACAATGCAATCATAGATAAGAGTAATGATTCAGCATGTATTTCAGAGGTATGGCAATTTATCTTTTAGAATGTATTCAGTATTGTGTGTGCTTGGATATATTTGAAACTGTACTGCCAAGAAAATGAATTGGATTTTTTTGAAATGCTGCTAAGAGGTATTTATTTTTTTATAATTTGATTTAAGGAGTATCGAGATATGAGATAAGTAAACGTAAACGTTCAGTTGTGAAGTTTCCTTAGCTTTAAACACAATTTCGGCCAGACTGGAAACATTTTAATGATCTATTATAACTCTAATTGTAAGAATCTATAAATCTTGTAGAGTGCTGCTGATAAGTATTTTTTTATAATTTGTACAGTTATGACGTTACCTTAGTTTCAAAAGGAAGACTGCTTTGATAGTAGTAGTAGATAAACCTTTATTAAGGCATTTGACATGTACCCTTCCAACAAAATTCAATCAAATTTTTACAATACATTAACAACTCACCGATAATTGCCAGTTTTCTTAAAATAATCGACGTAGATAATGTTATAAACAAATTTATCTACTTCAATCCGAAAAATATTACTGCAAACTATTCATATTTTAGTCAAAACAGACGCGTGTAATTTGCCTAATCAACTAAATGAACTATGAAGTCAGAAAATTTCAGCATTGCCGATATGAACATTTTCATAAAGTATATATAGCAATAATATAGCCAACGTATAATTTAAAAAAAGTCGACCTTATCAGTTTAAGTAGATCAGCTATACATAACTAGACATAATTAAACATAATAAGACGATAATTTAAGAAGGTCAATCAATTAAAATTGGGTGATTTATACAAAGCATATCAAAAAAATATCGTTATCAATATATCGGCTCCGAAATATCAATACTGATCGATAATTTCAATATAGATATTAATATCGATAATGTTGTTGAGTTTACGCCATCTGTTTAACATAATGTACACTTAACATAACTATTGTTTACTTAACTCCTGGATATATTTGAAACTGAATTTCTTCGAAAATGATTGGGATCAATTTGAAATGCTGCCAGTTTTAAAATCAAAAAGTATCGTTTAATTATATAATATTAGGAAAATGATATGAGGTAAGCAAACAAAGTTTCCTTCCCTTTAAACGGAAAACATAATATGTTGTTAAGCATTGTGTACAAGTGTTTTCTTAAAATAAACGTCAATAGAGATAATGTTATAAACAAGTTTATCTTTCAAATTTATAATTTAATCCACAAAAATATTATTCCAAACAGTTTATTAATATTTTAGTCAAAGCACACATATCCAAAATGAATAAAATAAAATATTACATATTTAAATATCGTTAATTATAAAAACACTCAAATGTTTTAATTTAAATTGGCCATTAATTTGTATTATTAATGCATTACAAAATGCTCTTGAACTAGTAAACTGATAACTGAACCAATACATATAGTGCGTCAAATCGATCGTCACTTGAAGTGTCGTATACGTTCTCATTGTTACGCCGTCCATAATCGCGAAACTTCGCCATTCCGAGACGCATCAATTATTAACGCGCGCGTCCATTGTCTTTGCCGGCTTCTATGCGTATACGTGAATTGTTTCGCGAAAATGCAAGCCCGGTCCACATGGAAATTGTTGTGTAATGACACTTACGGCTCCACCTGTGATTTGTCATGCGTCTCGCACGTTAGTCATCTTGTATTATCTACAGACATGTCAAATATTGTCATTAGAGTTAATTAAACTTGTCTATACACATTTTTATCAGGAAATATATCAATATCGCGACGCTTCCCGGGAAAAAAGTGATACGTAATGATTTATTGTGTTTTTACTTCTAGGGCGATCACATCGGACCGAAACTTCCTCGAGGACCACCGCCCACCATGCCGCTCAACGACTGCCCATCGAGTCCTTTAGAGCGCAACAGCATGCTGATGATGGACCATAAAGAGCCGCCGGTTCATGTATGCGGCCGTTTTCGACTGAAGTACGTGTTCAACGCGCTCGTGGTTGTGATAGGTGAGTGGTTGGGGTGGATAGGTGGAGTGGTATGTACATACCATACGCCGCGGAAAAATATAATTTGATAAAAGCGCCAGCGTGTGCTTGCGAGACAAGCCGGCTCGACGGCGACGGGCGTAAGCCTCAGCGTTTACAACTGTGATTTATGGCGCTTGTGTTTTTGCTGCCTACGCCGGATTTACGATGTGTTGACGTTCGCAGCATAGAGCGACACGGAGTGGCTATTGGGGGGGTCTCAGCGAAATGACTATAGGCGCACCGGATGGCGGAAGCCGCGAGTTAAAATTTAATTAATCTCGCCCTCGACGAGTTGAGTGACGCGTTTCGTTGCCCAGGCTCCAGGGACCCGATCGACGTTGACGGGACTCAGTCGTCAACTTCTCTTTCACTCTAAATTTCCTTACACGCACGGGAAAAATATACCAGGAAACTGGTTGTCACAGGCTCATTTTTCATGAATTTAGAAATTTCATAAAATGATATTGAGGTTACTGACAAGAGAAAAGTTTCTTAAGAAAATATTGAAAACTAGAGCCGAGACACTTTGACAGGAAGGAAAATATTTTTTAGTTTATACTATGAATCTGAAAGAAGTTTATATATTCTCTATTATTCGAGTGAGGTTAGAAAAGAAGGGAAGAGTGTGCAAGGTTGGCTGAAAGAGGAGACAACCGCTCAGGAAAGCGATAGAGTGAGAAGAAGAAGATCATAACCGTATAGCCTGATATCGGGTAGAAGTATATTTTAGTATATATAATTTTTTTGTCAAAGTTGGTATTGTTATTGTTATCACTTAAGTTAATAATTAGGTTTAATGATTAATATTTTATGTTATGTTGATATTTTGAAGTGTAATATTTAATTGTACAAGGAAGTATCAGATAAGAGGCAATGCCAATAAAGGTTTCCTTATTATATTCTTTTGAATGGTGCCATAAATTTAAGTTAATTTGATAAGGGAAGGTCAGAATTTTATCAAAATTTGTTGCAAATGATATTAAATGAAATTAAGTCGTCGATAGGATAATCATTAAAATACGACAAAATTTATCAAAAAACTTTGTATGTAGTACCAGAATGAGGTCCAAACAGTCATATTGATATTGTTTAATCACTCAAGTCATAGTAAGGGCGTAGTGCAATTGTTATGATTTTTAAGCGCAATTTCGGCCTGGCTGAAAACATGTTCATGCTTTATTCTATAGCTTTAAAAATTTATAGATTTTATAGAATACTGCCATAAATTGAACTTAACTTTGAAAAGAGTAGGTTATAGTCATAATCAAAAAGTGTTACAAAATGTACTAGACAGAACTTGTTATTGTTATTATAATAATTAAATTGTAAACCGCTGTGAAGTTAGTAAAAAATCCCAGACAAAATTTTTATTAGAGATATCCATAAGAAAAAAATAAAAAATATAAATCGAGAGATAACCAGATTTATATAAATGTGTACATTATAAAGTCTAGAAATCTCAACAAAATCGTTAGTTGTCGTTTAATTGTTGTGATTTTCGATGTAGTTTTGGCCTGATTGAAACTAAATACATCCTATAGATCTAAAAAATTCTGTAGATTTTATAGAATGTGGCATAAATATAAATAAAACTTTAATAAGGGTAGGACAGAATCTGTGATTTAGATATGAAGGTCGAAATCATGATGGTCGACGGTACAAATAGCGATACCAAAATATATAAGGGCCAAATGTCGATAGATAATTTCCTGGACTGACTAAAATGTCGGCTATGTATTTCTTCAACTGTACAAATGTCAAATACATCCGCAATTACTGTACCAATTTTTACTGTTTATTTCGTAGAACGATTATTAGCAGCGCATAGTTGAAAATTTTCTGAAAACATTGTTATTGTTTTATTACGAAATTGTTCGGTCACTTGAAACTTCCTCAAAAACACTCAAAAAATACAAATTTATACAGTAATTATTGATTTATTTGATAGTCGACATTTTATCCACTCATCAGTCGACATTTAGTCCATTCGATATTTTTGCATCGACATTAGTATAGTCGACTTTATTGATTTCCAAATTCGTTCCAGATACCGGAATCTCATCAAAATATGTTGCAAAATTTCTTAAACAAAACTAATTTGACGTTAAGATAATGATTAAAATATGACAGGATTTATACAAAAACTTTGCATGTCGTATCAAGATAAGTCCAGCCATTCAAACTGAAATTGTTTAATCGCTCATGTCATTAGTAAACGCGTCGTGTAATTGTTATGCTTTTTAAACGCAATTTCGGCCTGACTGGCGGAGCTTACAAAATCGTTGCCAACTCCTTGTCGTCGCAGAAATTCTCCATCCTTCCTGCTACCCCGAGGCACTTTGGCGCACGCCTGCACACTCAGTCGCCCGACTCGCCCATTCGCCTCGTCCGCCATTTGGCATTCTCCAAGTTTTAATTTATTCAAAATGTTCAGGTCGCATTTCGTCTTTCTTATTATTATTCAACTTTTGCATGAAGGCATGCCGCAGCGTTCGCGCCCCTGCATAAATAAACAACTTAATGTCGCTTTAAAAACCATGAACACGATATGGTATGTAAAATATCGAACAATAAAGAATTCTCGCTCGTTACGTACATATCGTCGAAGCTCATCGGTGCGTAACCGCGTACAGAAACAATTAAGTATATTTACAAGGGCGGAGCATTGCAACGTAGAATTAGGCAAGCTGCAATACGGATTGATGAAACCCGGCATGAGCGTTTCGAAGAACAAAAGCCCAAAACCTAATTATAATTAATACCCGACGTCGCGTCGGTCGGCAAGGAGACAGTTTCTCAACTAAGAACTAAGCGCATTACACGCGTTTAATCACTTTTAATTGATGTTAATTAATCTTTTATTGCGGTGGTATTATACTATACAGCGGGCACGTGCGGGTAAGAATGTGAAATTTAAGCAATAAATAACGTTACTTTTTCACTTACAGTTACTGGTATAATTTCCGGAGTAGAATTTGGCTACATCCCACATACAGTGCAATCCTTTCGTTGTAAAGACCCGAAACTTTCCTACAAATATGAGGGCGATACAATCCGTCCCTCGGTGCTTGTTGTGGTCATAACACTGCTGCCTTTGGTCACATTCCTCATCGTGGAATCCCTTTGCAATCAAGGAAATTGGAAACGCATAGGGTATTTAGTATGGCGCTGGACAAAGGTGCTATTCATTGGTAACATCATCATCAATCTCTTCATCACACAAGTTCTTAAATCTGTGTTTGGGGAACCAAGACCACATTTTTTCGATACCTGCTCGCCGGATGTATCGGCATGTATGGAAGGAGATATTATCGAAACTTATACCTGCACAAATACTCAGTACGGCTTCACGTTGATTCGTGATTCATCAAGGTCTTTCCCCAGTGGACATGCTTCCTTATCAATATTTACATCAATTTTTTGTGCAGTAAGTGCAAATACATAGTCTAATATAGAGGTCGGCACTTTTTTGGGTATGGATCAAAATTAACAACAATATTTATAATAAAGGAACGTTCGAGTCACTGATATGTCGTCATCGGAAACGGCATCGTTGAAGCAGAGGGGACACATGAAATTTGTAAATTTGTCATCCAACGCAAGTCAAAAGTTGCCGATCTCTGGTCTAGTCATCGATTTCTTCTTTCACCACTATACTCTAAATATATATATTATTTCTAGGCGTATATACATTATCGAATGAAAACATCCTCAGTAGAATGTGGATCCCTTATGAAACCGTTTATGCAGGCACTGGTATTAACGTGGGGACCAGCCTGTGCACTTTCACGGATTACGGATCATCGTCATCACTGGTGGGACGTATTAGCTGGATCAATTCTTGGGGCAACCTGTGCTATCTTTACTGTGTACGCATTTGCGAAAAGATTTCACGTGAAGGAAAAGCAGAGGCCTTGCTCCTCATCTACGAACTTAGTAGACGACGTCGTAGTTTAAGTGATAAGTATTGTGTGAGCGAATACATAAAACAAATTCTCTCAACCAGGAATTCTCTCAAATGTTAAATTCAAGGAAGTGATTGTGGGATTTGTTATATTGTGTTGGTCGAGCCTAGAAACCCCTAGATGGTAATATTTTCCAGAATATTCCGATTTAGTTAGTGGCAGTACAGTCCGACTTTGGAAAAGTTAAAAAAAAGTTTTAAACAGTTACTATAGTTTGGACAATCGACGTAATTTTTATTTATTTATATGTATTATATTTAGAGAAATGTAAAACTACGTTAAAGCATAGGTCGTTCGAGTTGCTGAACTTTTCAGTCACTCTCACGAAAAGTGCAAATATTTATTTATTGATTGTAAATTTTTGTGATTCCTTCTGTGGCGTGTCCTTAGTCTAAATCAAATAGTTCATCAAAATATTACTGCGTTATGAAATAGTTTGCTTATTTATTGACTGATAAGAAATGAGCCATTCAATGAAATCGCATAAGATAAGATGTAAAAATGTGCAAATATATTCCACTGCCTTTTTTCGGCAGAAGCAAGAATTTTTGTAGATAATTAAATGGTTATAAACCCAGTAATAAAATAAATTGTAAACTCGGGGCTTGTAGTAAACAAGTTCCTAAAATACTGTAATGTTTCACCCGACCTGCGACGGCATGTGCCGTGGACGTATTTTGTATGCGGAAAAAGAAATCGGTACGTGAGCGGAAAATTACTGCAACGCCGGCGTACTATCATGACACGAGCAGTGCCCAGGAGCATGAGGGGAGTACAAGAAAGTACAACATACAGCAGGTAACATAACTTTGTTTCAGTAGACCGTTTTCGTGTCTACGGGCATGCTTTAAGAATGTTGTTTCCGGACATGCACTGTATGCGCGAATTTCAGATAAGTGGTGCACTTGTGTGGTGCATGAGCGAGTACACTCGAAGTTGCGGCTCATGCATATGAATCAAGCGCACACGCCACAGAAGCATGTGGAAGTATAAGTAGCTGTGGAGCCGCACGGTAAGCAGGATAACGAAATTAAATACCATAACAGAATTTACAAACAACTTCAGTTTTTCCAAGCTTGTGAAATTGTATAGAAAATAGACTTTTTAATGAAACAACGGTTCCAGGAACGAATTAACGCAGTTAACGCTCTGAATCTGTTTTTCGTTCGGGGGTGAATCAATTTATTCCGAAATTATTCCACACGTACAGTAGAAAATATTGCAATTTTATGCCGAATTTCAAATAGACATTTACATTTTTAAATGGCTTGTAAATATATCCATAAGCATTAAAGTGGAAATCCAATTAAAATTGATCCGCAAAATCAGTACGCTCAATATGATATTTAAACACACTCTACTCCAAGGGTCGGCAATCTGGATGTGGTTCAAAATCAACAACAATGTTTACAATGAATGGCAGTCGGATCACTGGTATGTTCCCGTCGCAAACTGCACCCGGCCCTTGCGAAGGTCTTCGGAGCATCACGAAACTAAAGTGGGGCACTTGAAATTGGGAAACTGAAAATGAAAGTATCTGCAATAGCTTGCTGATCCCTTCTGAAATCGTTTTTGCAGGCACTGGTGCTGGTACTGGTGAACCAGTATGTGCATTTTCACAGATTTCGGATCATTATCACTGATAAAAAGTACTAGCAAGAGCAGCAGTTCTCAATTTGTACAAAAAATTCTTCGTCGGATCTTTATCAATTGTTCTAGAGCTCGCCCTCTCCATCTATTGGAATTGGGACTAATGATGATAGATCAATAGATTGATACAGGGATTCATAATCTTTTTCTATATGAAATATATGCAATTACATAGAATACGGTCGGATTAAGACATCAGAGTTCGTTTTCCGGGCAAGCTGGACCCACTCTGTCAATTTCTGACTACTGTCTATTTCAGGGATGGCAAACCTTTTTGTGATATGAGCCAAATTTCCTACATATTTCTGGTAGTGACAACTCTTCGGCCACTAAGGCTTCAAATTAGACTCCCCGGTTTGAGTACAGGGATTAAATGTGCCCCGTGATGTACCCGTCTCCTTACTGAAGTTACTTAGCAATCGCGAGTAAGTCAAAAACTTGCATGGGTCAGAATCTGACTGACGTGGTCATAGATTTGCCATCGCTGGTCTTTATGTCTGATATACTGGTATTTTTTGCTCGCCCCTATTTACGCCGACCCCTCTTTTGGAACCAATGAGATCCATTCGTGGCTTCATTTGTACTACCTTCCCCGTGTTTCGAAAAGATTCCACGTGCAAGAGAAACACAGGCGTTGCTACAAATAGACATTTACATTTTATGTGGTTTAGTAGTGAAATGTGATTACAAGTATTTTAATATGCATTACATTGGAAATACGTGCGAGATTAGTCCAATTAAAATTGATCCGTTTGCGTGCGCTTCACTGGATGGCGGTGTCAAAGTTTTGTAATTAACAAATGTACTAACGGTTATTCGCCTATGCGCCTGAATGTGCCGTGTGCGATGTGACTAACCACCCGCATCGTGAACATTTAATCAAATTAATTAGCAAAATAATGAGAATAATGTGACTTTTAATTAATACTACATTCTAGCTCGCCCTTATCCTGTGCTACACTAAACCCAGCTATATTATAAATTGTAGATTGTAAAACCCTGTTGAAACGAGGGATAATTATGAATTGATCCGCCTTCTGCCTGTGTGGGTAGCATCAATCATTTTCCCATTTTTCGCGGTACTTAAACCTAATGAAACAGATATAGGCATACTGTGCAAAGAAGAGATTTACTTTTGTTTGCGCAGTACGGCAGACTAAAGCAAAATATCATTTTTATGTTAATGACATTCTGGACGGCCAGCGGGAGTGGTGAAAGGCGCGTGCGGGCTGAACAGAGACGGCAAGGTAAGCCGTTATTATCTTTGGTGGCCAACATCTGTTGCAACTTGTCCTTCTGCCCTGCTTTCGTATTTTTCTGCGCGTATAGCGTAAGCGGGTATTCAATGACTCAGAATGGAGGCGAAGACTGGAAGGGGGCGAAATGAGGCGACGGTCATAAAATATTACGTCCCATTACGTTGTTTCGGTCCCAGCGTTTCGACGCTTATAGCGGGGGGGGGGGATATTCCGGGCTTTTCATGAACCTACGGAACGAAACTAATCAATGAATGCGACATATTCGCTGTTTTGATTTTGGGAAAGATGGTTGATGGCATATTACTGAATCTTGCAGCATGTTTCAGAAGTGCTGCATGCTGCATTTATTTCTTGTAAAAAGGATGTTATAGTTCTTGTTATTTATTGGCCTTACTTTATAACAGCAGTTTTGACAGCCCATTTTCTTTTTAAAATTTTATTCGTGGGGGTCCTTTTAAAAATTATTCTATGGCTCGCGGACTTCACGTAGCGTTCCTGGGGCTAATGAATAGATTGTCTGCATGTCCCAAGGTATGCAGACATTCCACCGTATAAAACGTTGATAAAATTTGTTGCAAGGGGGACTTTTTTCGTGGTCCTGCGAAATAGTTCGGCGGATCCCGCTTTGAGAACCAATTCTTTATAAGGTTACTAGGGCACTGAATATATCATCTTGCAGAAAGTTGCATATTGTTAGTAGTAAGTAAATTAAAATTTTAACTTTATTTTGATTCGTGTACCAATGAAACCTGATAACATGGTATGATCTCCTTGAAGTAAAAACTGAAATTTTCTTACATCTTTCTTTAGAATTGCCAAAGCAGATAGACTAAATTTCTAATATAAAATAGGATTTCCTTTTTCATCCCGTAGTAATTTTAATTATAACTTGAATTATAGGTTATAGCCGGTGGTTTATCCAATGTACGTATGACTGGCATGTCGCACATTCGTTCCCCACGTATATTAAACAGCTTGACAGAGTTATTTCCAGTTTCCCTTCGCATGCTTTCGCGTCGCATTCCCATTCCCCCGCGAAACATTGGCACCGTCTATTCCCACCCTAGCCCGTTCCTCTACCGGCGGCTTTCACTTTTTCTCAACCCCCATCTAAGACCGCTCTTCTAAGTCGCAGTATTTAATATATTTTTCTTGCAATTTTACGTATCGCTCTTGCTGCTTCCGTTCGTACTCGCGGTATTGGCGTTTTCCAGGAATGCTATCGTCGACTTGTCGTTCTCTCACAGATCTGATAACGACATTACCGAAATGAAACTTCGTTGTTCCGATTGCCATATGTTCGGGCATTATTGCTGCAAGTGTTGGGTTGCTATTCGAGGACTCAATCACAACTAGAGAACATTGACGTTTCTTCTAGGGTGGTGGGTTTTTGGAAAATAATGATGTATGCTTGATCCCCGTTTGCAACTCGTTCGCCCATTGTGTGCGCAGACGAAAAGTTTTTAAGTGATTGAAATGCGAGCTGGTTGCTGATTCCACATGCGTGCTGGTGGGTTGGGGCGGCGGAGGCAGAACACTCGTAGTTTTATTTGGTCCAGGCGAGCGACCGAAAAAAAACTTGGCTTTGTGTTCATGCGGCAATACTACCGTGATTGCGTCCTCCAGATCCGTCTTCGCTATCGCAGACTTTGCTGCAGTAAATTTTTCCTAAAATAATGGCTGGAACGTGACTACTACATTTCTAGGGAAGTTGAGGGCAGTCCGAGAGCACGTCAGCAAATGTTTTGTTCTAATTTGGAAAATAAAAAAAGATGCAGCAAGTCCTGAAAGACTTGCTCCAACAAAATGATGGCTGCAAGTTTGCAGGCGAAGAACAAAAGCTCATTTTTCAGCTTCTACCCGTTCTCAGACTTTCTTCCAGGGAAGATTGCAGTAGATTGATAACACAATGTTGCAAACAAAGGACACGCGCAGTGAATGCAAAGGCGTTTAACTTGCGCTGAATACCCAGAGATTGGCGCGTACAAAAGTCATGTGGAGTACGGCACGCGCAACGTTCGCATGGGTATTGTATGCGCCTGCTTGCATCCGGAGACCGCAGAAGGAGGCCCCGAGCCGGCAAAGAAACAACGGCAACGCAATAATAAATTTGTTGGCACGGTCCGGACCACAGCAGAGAGGCAAAGCTGCCTTCAGACCGCTGACTACCAGCGGTACGGTGGCGGCGGTGGCCGCCTGCCCCTGCGCTACACGCGGTAACATCACATGATGTGGGTCGATAGCGGCCGCCCCGCAGCGCGCTCTCCTCTCCACCGGCACTGTGTCACGACAACGGCCTGCGCGTAGGCCGTTGCGCACCGCCGCCGCACTGAGTGTGCTTCCTGTGTGCGGCACACGCCGCCAGTACACGTCGTGCCGCCGCCGCCGCCGCCAAACGGGAGAAAGCGCGCCTCGCCCCGTTCCACGAGGAAACACGCGCGCCGCCGACCACGACCACCAGTGTCCCCCGTCCAAATGCTACCCATTTAACTTCCTCCTAGCGAACGGAACTGTTTTTTTACAACTATATACATGTTTCCTAAAATAAGTGTAAAGATTTTCATAGAAAGTTGACAGTGCGGCTGTGACAGCATTGCGTTCGTCGATTACACTCTGAAACAATCCTCCAGGGGTCGGGGTACGATAGGGTCGTGAGGTCGGCGGTACGTGATTCAGACATTCCTGTGTTGTGGTGTGTTAGGTGTGGAAAGGTAACATAAAACAAACGGCGTGTGAAAGAAAATGTAGTAGGAATGGCACGCGAATTTTACACCCACACGGTACGTTTCCAACCGAAAATGCTTTCGCTTTCATAAGAAATTTTTACTTTTCATTTTCAATACGTTTATCCATTAAATATGTTTTTTTTTTTAATTAAATTAAAAATTATCGTGTCAATGATTGTTATCAAAAAATAGGTCCCAGGACATGGAGGCCGTCTTCTGGTAACCCGCCAACCCGAATATTTTGGTCAAGTGATGGCAGCTCTTGCAGTCTCTCTGGGGCCCTTCGCTGCTGGCCTGGGTAAAGGATATAGTTCTCCGGCGATTGCCTCCCTACAACAGCACGATGCCGAAGCGTTCCCTTTAAATGGACAAGCTGCTTCCTGGTTGGCCAGCCTATCTCTGCTGGGTGCACTGTTCGGTGCTCCACTTGGTGGCGCCGCAATGCGCTGGGGCCGCCGCCGCACGCTCATCATAGCCGGAATTCCCCTTTCCATTTGCTGGCTCATCACCGTATTCGCCTTCAACGTGCAAGTTATCTGCTTCTCAGCGTTCATGAGCGGTTTCCTCGTTGCGGTCGTGCAGCTGGCGTCTCAGGTCTATGTTAGTGAAATTGCCGCCCCCAATATACGCGGCGGTCTTTCAGCGCTCACAAAAGTGGCAGGACATGCGGGTATGCTAGTGGCGTTTGCCGCCGGTGCATTCCTCGACTGGCGGCAACTTGCCGGACTCATTTCGTTGGCACCAACAGCGATGTGCGTTGCAATGTGGAAGGTACCGGAAAGTCCAGGATGGTTGGTCCTTCGCGGCAGGGATCGTGAAGCTGAAGAGGCTCTACGTTGGCTGCGTGGTGGTAACGCCGATCTACGCGTTGAACTAGGCGCCCTTCATTCACACGTGCTGGCTCGCGCGGTACCCATAGACCCACGTGTTCTGTATCAATCACTTCGCAATCCTGCAATAATCGCTTGCGGATTGATGTTCTTCCAACGGTTTTCTGGGGCAAACGCATTCAACTTCTACGTGGTGAGCGTGTTTAGTCAAACGTTTGGTGGTACCAACCCACATTCGGCCGCCGTGGCCGTCGCCTTGGTCCAGCTTCTATCATCGCTTCTCTCGGGCCTACTAGTGGATAAAGCCGGTCGTCTGCCATTGCTAGTCGCGTCCAGCGTACTAATGATCCTCGCTCTGGCCTCATTCGGTTCATTCGCATACTACGAAGACGCCAACCCGAAGGCACAACCCCAGTTGGACTGGATTCCACTACTATGCGTACTCGTCTTCACGGTAGCCTTCTCCCTGGGTATCAGCCCGATCTCCTGGCTATTGGTTAGTGAGCTATTTTCATTGGAACACCGTGGACTCGGCACCGCATTAGCAACAGCGTTCAGCTACTTGTGCGCCTTTGTTGGCGTGAAGACGTTTGTCGACTTCCAAGAGTTATTTGGTTTATACGGAGCATTCTGGCTGTATGCCGCCATATCTATATGTGGTCTTGCGTTCGTGATCTGCTGCGTACCGGAGACGAAGGGCCAGGATCTGCAGGCCATCACGGCGGTGAGATGATGGACGTATGACCTGCCCACGTCGCATGCTATTCAATCGATTCGCAAACTCTCCGAGCAAAAATTTTGCAGTCTTGAAAAGCGCGTTACGAACGACAACGGCATTGCCATTGTCCTCGTATAATAAACAACTGCGTAAGCAATGCGACGACTAGAGGCAAGACGGCAGGATAATGACAATAAACACCGCCGAAATCAGAGTATTTTTTATCACAGCTGCGATTGAAGCTGACGTAAGGAGTCACGTTGCTATTGTATAGCTATTAGAGCGGCTAGACGCGGTATAAATTGCAGGCGCGATCTAGACGTCAATATTGTAACGAAAATGCTTTTTACAATTATCCTTTTTAAAAGATAATATTAAAAAAAAAACTAGAAACTTTATACTCCAAAATGGAAGACATATATTATAATATTGACATGGACATGCTAAGAAACGAACTTCAAAACTCAATTTACGCGCTTAGATCAAAAACTACTCAGTAACAAAACTACTCAAACTTTTACTCGCAGATAAGAATGCTGGTCGTTCTGATGCAAATCCGCAACCTTCGTTGAAATTAGGTGACAAAATATATCTAGCTAGTGTTTGAAGCTAGACGCAGAGAGTACCTTCGAAATGTACAATCCTATTATATCAATATTAGCATACGTTTCTATTTATTTTCTTAGAACATTTTTAAGGATTCTTTGCTAATCTTCGAAGTTAGAATGAAACGTTCATATCTAAGTCAATATCTTGAAGAAATCTTATAGAAGAAAAAGTTTCGTAAAAGACCAAAAATTCTAATATCAGAAAAAAGATTATTTTAGGACAATAAAGAAGTCGAATATAAGGAATAACAAAAGATATATAT
>WSZQ02087252.1:0-14942 GCA_019419845.2 Weissflogia rhopalogaster
ACATTATTACACATACAAGTCCTCCCGATATTCCAGGACTGGTAGTTCCAGGAGGGCGCGACACACACCTTAGTGTATACATAGAGCACCCAAGGAGTGAGCCAAACAACTAATCTCCTCGGTCTTTCAGAGGGTCACTTGCTCCGGTTAGTACCACGCCGGCAACACTCGAAAAAAAAAAGATTTAAAATATGAGTATTATTAGAAATGCACTTAATAGCTATATAGTCATGTCCTGATAGTTATGGTTCCTCCAGAGACGCTAAATTGTGATTGTATTCGGAATAAGCCACTTAAGAAAATTTTTCAGTTCACCCATACATTGTATGTTTCAATACGAAACCGAAGATCTAGAGATTCTTTTGGCCTACGTAGCTCACTACGACAATAGGGTGGCCGTGTATGGTCATAGAGTGAACTACTACTTGGCCTACCAAGTGATGAACTATCCTTCCTTTTGGGTAGATAAGTATATCTGTTCGCGCGTATTGCGTTTTTTACGATAATTTCTATATGCACTCGCGCTTCTAGCCACGAGCTCTAAATTAATAGCTAGGCAGCATTGATTCTCCGACAGGCTCACAACGACAAGGTGGTAAATTTAACGAATATTTATTGAACACACTTACAAGACTTACAATCCACCTACTTGCGCCACGGTCGGACAAGAACAAGATCGAGCCGAGGGGGCGCACCACTTAGCAAGGCCAAAAAGGGACGCTCAGTAGCGTTGCGCAGTTGTCACCCGGCTCGTTATCTTGGCGCGCAAGGCGCCAAAATATTGATGGCGACCAGAAGTCAGCGCATCACAGCGCTGAACATATATCCCTTCTTAGAAGTGGCTAGCTCCATAAGTGGGTATATAGGAAGTAAAACTTGAATCGTACTTTTTTGATTTCGAATGATTTCGTATACGTGTAATATCATAAATGCATAGTTATATTATTGTGTTTATTAGGTTCCGTCTATGCATTCTCCTGGTATAGTTTCCTACCGTCCCCAGTGAAAATGTTCAGGTTTTATACCTTCCAGTTTCCATCTAAGGGGCTCAGTGGTGGTGCAGGGTAATAGAGGGCAGGGATATTCTCGGAATCGAATTCTCGGGTCTATTGGAATATGTACCTCCTTCACGGGGATCTTCTTATTAACAGGATAGGGTTGAGGAACAAGTTCCTTTACCGGAGAATGGCAACATGGACACATTTCTCTAAAGTTTATAGAGTTTGAAAAGAGGATATGACACAGAAATATGTTTGTATGGGCTTAGGTTTTATCCAAGAGCTACTATAATCATCTCTGAGCTGCTATGGACTCAATTATTCTACCTTGAAATAACACTCTATCAACAAAATATTAATATGAATATATATTTCCGCTCTTGTTCCCTGAACAAATTGTTCCTCAATCCAATTAAAACCTTGACTTACATTTCTCCAAGCATTAACAAACCGAAAAAAGAAATTAGCCAACTACATACCTCCCATACAAGTAATAATTGCAACTTCGACATCAACAATAAACGATTGCAATGCGAAATACTTGGCGTTGTATTACTATTTGATTGCAGTAATCGCCAACAAGTCGTTCGGTAGCACTGGCGCTCGTATATTATGATTAAGAAAGTCGCCGCCAATTCAATTACACTCATTATTCTTACGCGATATGGCGCACATTCGCTGGGATGCCGGTTAACTGGTTGTTAAACGGATTCTCTATAATTGGTGATTGTGAATCTGCAAGTGACTTTGTTTGCATGTTTTTCGAAATTTTAGAGAGTCTAAACGTATTTGAACACGTTTCGCCGATTTACGTTCAATACACTGTTTATTTTAGGTAGTACTAGGCAATTATTAGGTTTATTACTGTCATTTTCAGGGGAAATTGCCACGAAAATAAGTACCAAGAACTACCAAACGTGGTAATAAATTTGCCAAACCACAAATAGAATATTATGAAATTTTGCTTAGTATTTAGTAACTTTCTGTCGAATCAGATTATTCTGTTTTCAATTATTTAATTTTTCCGAAGAAATATCACGTAACTTTAAATGCTATCCATATTTCAAACACAATTACCCAGAAATTTCATATTTCTATATTGCAATCGTGATAATTAAAATTTAGCAACATCCTCCTGACTTTTAGAACTAAATTAATCACCTTGGTTGCATTTCATTTCGAGGTTCATTTCATATGTTCTTTTAGTTCTTGTTTGCCATTCTCATCCATCAACAATTCCAAATGTTACTTACGAGTTCAATTAGCCGATTTTCAAGTATGCAATTATCTTTGTTATGACTTCATGTTATTAGTGACTTTGATAATCATTCATCTGTTACATTTATAGAGCACTCCGCTAAGATTAAGCTATAAATTCTCGCGATAAAACAAAACGAGTGTGTTTAGCATTCGTATTACAGTGAATACGTGTTTACAAAACACAGTAATTAACTCGGTCTTCATGCTTCTACGCAGTTTTAATTAGCATCTTAGTAATGCAATCACAAATATCATGCAATTGGTGGGATTGTGCAAGACAGGAATTCGGTAATAGTAGTATCCGTTCTGTAAACGGGCTTAAGTCACATATTAAGTTCCTTTAGACACATATATTTGTTTACAAATAGCATATGATATTAATGGAGGAGCAGATATTGTCATAGTCATGTTAGGTACGAACTGAAGAGGTAAATTAGGAGATAGGAATACTGCAGGAGTTGTTTCAGGTTTAGGTTAGGTCTGTGATTACTTCATTCCCATAGTACAAAAGTTCGGATGACCATGACAAGGACTATGACTACTATCACCTGTGTGTTCGGTAAACAGATTTAAGCTTCTTAAGATTCACATTTCTATGTTTGAAAAATCATTCAATTATTACAACTTTTTTTTCAATTAATGTTTTATTGTTCATTTTATCACTTTGGCGGGAACTTTGTAGTAAGTATTAAAAATTTTCTTGATTATTTCAAATATTTCTTACAAAAATACAAATAAATATGTTTTCCGTAAACTACTTTAAAATTGACCATGTAAGACCAATTCATCTGATATTTTACCAGAATTTGATCCACCTTCATCTGAATGACTCTTCAACTCTCTATGTTCTTGATGTCCTCGATAGTCTTGTTGAGAATTTCGATACTTTCGATTTTGATCTTGATATTCACGGAGATCACGATAGTTGTTATATTTATTGTTATTACTATTATTATTGTTTCTGCTATTGTAATAGCGATTACTGTGGTTATCATGGTCATCATAGTTATCATGATGTGAATACTGTCTTTGACCTTGCTCTTTAGGTGGTTTCTGTTCTGTATGAGGTCTATCAGGTCTTAGAAATAATTCTTGATATTTCTTATTGTCTGGTCTCCTGAAGGACACTAGCTTCTTTTTGGAATAGTTGTTTACATTACTAGAAGCCGTGTAAAACTTTTCAAAATCAGGAGTTGGCTTCTGAAGTGTTACAAATTGAGGAAAGTTCTCCGGTAACTTATCATAGAATATAGGTGCGTCTGTTTCCTCTCCTGGTATAGTTTCCGGCAGTCCCCAGTGAATATCTTCTGGTTTTATCCCTTCTGGCTTCCATGATATACTTTCTAAATGACTCAAAACATGTCCATGGTGATGAATTTTGTGCTCGGTACATGGATCTATAGGAATAGGCAATTTTGGACCATCTGCAGGGTTAGGTACAAAGACAGGGTAAGGTTTATCTACAAATACCTTCACAGGGATATACTTATTAACAGGATATGGTTGAGGAACGTGTACCTTTATAGGGACTTTCACAGGAACATGAACCGTTTTTTCTACAGGATAAGGAGCTGGAACAGGAACATGTACTTTAACAGGTACATGAATGTGTTTCTCCACAGGAACAGCAACATGTTTTATTACCGGGTATGGGACAGGAATACCTTTATACAGTGTTATGGTCTTTTCTATGGTAGTGGACTGTCCTAGATCAATTGGGGAACCTGAAGAGGGTGGTATTATTGGAGGAGCAGGTGTAGTCGTTGTCGTGGCAGGTAGGAACTCAGGAGGTAAAGTAGGAAATAGGAAAACTGAAGGAGTTGTTTCAGGTATAGGAAGGTCTGTAACTACATCATGGCCATAGTACCCATGATCAAATTTATCTTCAATATAGTGGAAGTCTAGAAACCCACGTTTCTGAACCTTCTCATTTTCTTTCCTGTCTTTAGATTCAGATTTAAGGTTCAGTTCAGGTCTTTGGCCTTTGAGGGCTTCCGTTTTAGGCAGAGGATCTTCCTTTGTTGTATTAATAGCTACCAACTTTTGTGTCTCCATAGCCGTTATTGGACTTCCCATTAGTAGGACTATCCATATCTAAAATTTACTATTAATAATTATGTATAAAATCTATGGAAATTTACCATTTCTTTCATGATAGATTATTCTACTTTGGAATATTAAAGAAGACTGGTTTCTACCAATTATTCTTCGGGTCTTATAGTTGAAAAATTACAAAATTTGGTGTGTCATCCGTTTCCCTTGTAGAGATTGATTGACAGAACATTTGTCTGTTATTCAGAGCAATATAAACTGTTGTAATACTATTTGTTCATCGCATTTTAAGGCAGCCCAATTTAAGTTAGCTTAATTGCAATTATCCACATTAAATTTCTAACAATAAATACAATTTAAACTTAACCATGCGAACATAATTCCTTCATCTAGTAAGTTTAATCATACTCGCACTATGATGATTCGGACATAATACTTACCTTCACATGTTCGAAAATCATCAGCTTTCAATGAATCACTAAACAAATATTGCAAAACTCGTCTCGTTGAACGAAAATTGCATCATTCTCCGAAATCGAAATTTAGTTTTTGTTTAACCATTACCAGCGAGAGATAAATGTAGATTTAATGCCCGGCATAATCTAGTTTACAACACGTACAATCACCTAGTGCCTAGTACAGTGATTCTCAACCATTGTGCCCCTGCATATTTATAGTATGCTTTGAAATTTGGCAAAAGCGGGATAATTTTTACCCAAATTTTTATGACCCCTTCTTCAACGAAATGGGTCATTCTAGTGATAAGGTCTAATTTACTGCAAGAAGCACCACCATTTTTATTTCAGTCAAATTTGATTTAGGGGAACCTCCCGTTTGCAGACGGTTGATAATTTCAAATTCATTACTTCGCGTGACGACAAACAAAAGTGTGTCGTAACAAAAAAATTGAGAATCGCTGTCCGGGTACCTAGTGCAAATTGAAAATAGAATCTAATACACATTTAATGCACGTATGAAGCAATTTCACTCTCGAACTGCGTCGCTCTCCAAAAGTGGATCAACAATGTGAACCAATTTCATCGCACATTTTCTTACGTTTTCATTTACACGATTTACGTTGAACAACAATAACAGCATGTACAATGAAGCAGCATTTAATACTACCTTTGAAACAGTATATAATGCAAACCGGAAGTGTGTCTGTAAGTTTATAAACAAATCACGTAACAAAAATTTGAGAGAGTACATGAACACATGGCTGTGAAATATGCACATAAAATATAAGTCAATTTATGCCGTCATATGGCAAGCAATTTATCTCGAGCTGGTTTTAATTAACTTCGTCTTTAATGGTCATGGTGAAAGTGTGACTTCTGGTTACTTCCTAAAGGTGTCAAATTCACTATTATGAATATTTAACGGATGGCTGGATGATTAATAGTAAAACAGTAAAATTTATAAAGAATATTTTTTATTATAAAACATATAAATTAAAGATACAAAAACAATTACAAGTTGTCAACAGAACAGTTGTTGCTATGAAGTTTTAGAAAATATCATACAAAATTACAAAAAAAAACATGTTGGAAAGAAAGTTGGAAGAGAAGAAGGACAAGAGCACACACAGTGTGGGGATCACATTTTATAAATTATCTACTTAGTAGTGATATCCGTCGTGGTGGTCAAAGTGGTGGTCAACGTGTTCATGCTCGTGATGGTGGACGTACTCATGCTCGTGGTGGACGTGGACAGGGATGGGTACCTTCACTGGTACTGGGACCGGTTTCTCCACGTGAACGGGGACATGCTTGATCACCTCAATGGGCACGGGTCTGTCGACTGGAACCTTGACTGGGTACGGCACGGGTTTCTCTACTGGCACAGGCACTTGCTTGTAGACTGGGAACGGTTGGGGTACTGGTACCTTTACTGGAACTGGGTACGGTTTCTCCACAGGGTAGGGCACTGGCCTGTCAACATGAACCTTGACTGGGTAGGGCACTGGCTTCTCTACTGGGACTGGGATCTTCTTCTCAATATGAACTGGATACGGCTGTGGAACGTGCACAGGATATGGACGATCGACTGGAACCTTGACTGGCACGGGCACGTGCTTGTAAACTGGGTAGGGTTGTGGGACGTGGACGGGCACCTTCACCGGCACTGGGATGTGCTTTTCAACTGGGTACGGCTGTGGAACTGGAACCTTTACTGGGACTGGAATGTGTTTCTCTACTGGGTAGGGCTGTGGAACGAGAACCTTGACCGGGTAGGGTTTGTCCACGTAGACTTTGACTGGGACATGAACGACCTTCTCAACGGGGTAGGGTTGTGGCACTGGGACGGGCACCTTAACTGGAACTTTGACGGGCACATGGATGTGTTTCTCCACTGGGTAGGGTTGTGGCACTGGGACCTTAACTGGAACAGACACGTGCTTGGTAACTGGAACTGGTACGTGTTTGTAGACTGGGTAAGGTTGCGGAATGCCCTTGTAGTAAGTGATGGTCTTCTCAACATCAGTGTGGTGACCTAGGTTGATTGGTCCTAAATGATGGTGATGATGATCATGGCTGAAGTGCTCAACATGACCATGGTGTCCACCAATACCGACGTGGTATCCGTTGTCAAAGTCACCACCGTAGCCGTATCCCAGATCGAGTAATCCACGCTTGGTTTGTTTCTTGTCGCCAGCGTCAACTGCTTTCTTCTCCTCGGCCTCGGCGGCAAGCGCCACTGCAGCGAGGACTAAGATCGCGATGCACAGCTGAAAGGCAGAGAGATTATCAGAAACACTGTTTACCACTTTGCGTAATCTGAACCACCAGGAAACACCAAATTGACACAGAAGTAACTCACCAATGGCTTCATAGCTGTCGGCGTGTGTTTGTTCTGTGCGTTCAAGAACTGAACTGCTTGATGTCGATGAGACCCGGACGGTTTTTATACCTCCACATCACTTTCGCCACCGTTGGAGTTACTCATGCCCACCTTCTGTACTCAGTCTGTCTCACCGCGTGTCTTTCGCGGCGTTATCCAATAATGTAAATGGTCTGCGGTTACCTTACGTACGCAAAACGCAAAAGTGCGCTAAATGTACACTGTACATCTGCACAATAAAATTGTCATGCGTTATGGCGAAAGCATAAGACACACGGTATTTGTGCATTCTAGCACATCAAAAAATGCCGGCCTCGTTTTCGGAGGGCTGTTTTGCGCATTTCTATGCGCTTCCTATGTAATTACACATATTGTTGTCTTGTTTAATAGCGTTGTACCCGTTATTACGTTACAATTCTTTTTTATAATTATGTTTGATACATTTACTATTATTTGATTTAATTACTCATAGACATGAGTTTTAGTGTAAGGAGATACCAGATCAGATTGACCCCATAAAAATTTAATATAACGATAGAAATTGTAATTTAATTTCACATACAGAAGGTTATTTCCTCACTTAGACACTGATGTACCTCATGTTATCTTAAAGTCAGACAGAATGGTTGGTGGTATCATACAATTCAATGAGTATTTACCTTGATTACCCTTCTAGAAGGTCTCGGATAATAAGACTAGAGCATTTTCACATTTCTGATCTAAATACCTTTTTTTTTTGTTAAGGCCCAAGTAAGTTGAATTTGAAGACACTTTAAGCGTGAATCAGACATACTAGTTAATAGTATTCCAAATTAGAACCTACTAACTAATTATAAACGAAGGAACAGAAGAAACCACTGGACCCCAACATACATTTATCAGAGTAATATTTTCGGTCCTTACCAATTAAATGGAATCAATTAGATTGTCAGACTGATCTCAAAGTTTTTTTATACAACCATGAACATATATTCTAATGAAATGAATGAAAAATCCTTAATCAAATCATAGTACTCTGATAATCAAGATAAAATCACATCAAATGTTCATATTTCCGACTTAAAGAAATGTTCCAACAAGTTGAAGGTACATTTATCCTGAAAAAGTTGTCTTAGGAGATGGTAACCCAAGTTGAAACGTTTTCTGAACCCGTAACTTGTTACAACATAAATAAGAATAAAGGGAACCACTGAGCCCCACAATATATTCAACACAGTCATATTTATTGTTCTTGCCAAGTCAAATCTGCTTCATTCATTTTATTTCCTCTTGTTTACTGTAACAATCAACTAACGTGCGATATTCATCTTCATTTCAGTAACATAATGGAAAAAGGATCTTCTCTCCCCTGGGCAGATACGCTCTATCAAGCAACTGGTGAAACCCGTCTAAGTGGTGGAGCCCTACGAGAATACTTCAGACCCTTGGAAGACTGGCTACGCAACGAGAACCTACGCACCCAAGAATACGTCGGTTGGTTGTACGACGGTGACTACTGTAAGCAAAGCATCGAGACTGCAGGTCTCCAAGTCTACGGCGGCTTTTACAACACCGCGCCTAAGGCGTCACAAAACCTTTACTATCTCCTACCTCTTTGCATCTTATCACTTACAATTTTCACCCCTCGATTAACAATGCCAATCTAATGAATTTGGAACATAATAAAAAAAACTGCTCAACTTCCTCCGTCCACAAATCCATAAATATTAATTATTTCATTTTGAAACTAATCAACATCATTTTAATAAATTCAAACCCGTAGAAGTTAAAACGGAATTAAGTAATCCGCGGGTGTTTTTCGGACCTTTTCTCTTTCTTGTCTTGATACATATTTCGAATGCGTACGCGATTAAATAAACGCGTCCGGTCCGAATAAATCGGACGCAACATATGTGTGGCATGTGGCTGCCTCTTTTTTTCGGAGAAAGTTTTTGTCAATTTTTTAATGCTCGACGCCGCTTTTTCTTCTAGAAGCTATTGATGTCACGCACAAACATAATTTAATTGCAATTGCATGATAAATTGTGCAAGTGTTTTTATTACATTAGAATCAAACCGAAATTAAATTCATCCACATCCGGTTTGAACAAAATTAATTAAGGTCGAACAACTTAATTGTTAATTTAAACAAAAGTAATTGCAACTTGTAGAGTTGTGTAGGCCATTCTTTACTTTATTTTGGGAACGTTTTATTGAATAATAATTGAATAATTGATGAATATTTAACCTAAAATTAAGCATAATCAATTTAAAAGTTTGTATAAACCAGCTGTCAAAATGTATCGAAGTTTTATGCATTTTGAAGTGCTGGTTTGTGAATGTTATCGAGAGGCAAAAATCGACTTGTTACATTTTGAGAGGTGAATTTCTAAAATTCTTTCAATTGCCTATTAATCTCCGGACGCGAAACAAATTCTAAACTCTCGAGAATTATAGTGGTTTCTTAATTACAGTCTACAAAGCTTCCTCGTTTTTAAACCACAGAAAATGTTTTAATATCTTTTAATGAAATCAGTTGGCAGCTAAAATTTTCCAAAATGGCAAGATTATTAAAATTGCATGAATAGAAAGTGCATGTAATATGAAGTCGCTAAAAATATTAATGAAGAAAATTAGTCGTAAAATTTAATAACATACTCAAGAATATAAATAAAATATAGAATATAAAATAACAAAATAAGGAACATAAAATAATGTTTCATAATAATTTAAATGATTTATAATTAAAAATAATCTTTAAACTTTCAACTTTGTTTTAGGCATTTGTGCAATTGCAGCTTTCATGCTGCCTTTTTGCTTCTTCTATAAAAATAAAATGAAATAAAAAAACTTATTGACACTCGCATGCATTGTTGAGCACGTTCGTTAAACAAACGCCATGTCTAACGATCGAAACGATCAAACGTTTTAACATGTTTAATGCATCAGTGAGTACGCAAAGACGAGAACAATCTTATTATAGAAAGGTTTTTATTGCGATTTCTTTAATGTTACATTTCTAGAAATCTACCTATAATTTATCTGTATACAATCACAAGAATTTATAGAATTGACGTTTATAATTAATTGTATATTATGTATAAATTGATTTTATTGAAGTATTGAGAAATATTAATATGATTAGTCATAGTATTAGCCATAGCAAAGTATATTTATAGATTTTATTACGATTTTATTGTATTTCAATGTTATTTGTAATTATATATGTTTATATACAGTTTCAATATATTTAATATAATTTTAATACAATTATCTAGTCGTTTGTAAGACCAATGATTTTTTCATGACATTTTTTCAAATTATTCAGTATCTTAAATGTAATTTTTGTATATATAGCTTTCAGCTAACCAGAAGAGGCTGCAAAGTCGATCCTTAGATTTGCAATGAAATTAAAAACATAATCATTTAAAAAAGGACTCGAAGGTTCGAGGCTGCGACGTCAGTAACATCAGCAACTGATGACGTTGGACCAAGCAGGACGATACGCTTAAGAATAACGCTTGAAGGTTGGGTCGTCTGGGTCGGGTACAATTAGTCTCTAGTCTTATTCTAAAGGTTTACCAGCTTTCATGCAAATCTGAAGAGTTCACTCCGGAGCCTCTTCTTGGGTTGAAGAATTTCAACTATAAACTATTCGGTCAATTGCTACTTTATTTGTTACTTTCTATACCACAATGCAGAAAACTGTAGTTAGATGAATGAAATAATGATCGAACAACGCCATTTACGAATAAAAAACGATAATTGTCCTTTAATTTTATTCTACACGTATTCCTATTTTTATGCAAATCTGAGGGTTCAAATCCGGAGCCTCCCCTTGCAAGTGTATTAGACATGTTTAAAATATCGATATTTATCAATATAGCTCGAAATTTCGATATTTATCGATAATTTCATTTTCCATAATATCGATATCGGAATTTTTAATATCGTTTTGACATTTCATTGACGTAACCGCCATCTGAGAAGTATTCTGAGAAGCTCAAAATTGGCAATTTTTCCTTTTTAGGGCTTCATTTTAGGTTCTATATAATACTTTTTAATCCATTGATATTTGTTGGGATCATAAGATTAAGATCAACATGGATTTATTGCTAGTATTGCAATTATAATACTACTAATTTTATGTATTATTGCAATTATTATATTTGCTGGAAAGACTGATAGATCTCTTTCGATTTGATCGATATTGATAATATCGATATTATCAAGACGATATTTCGATATCGATATATCGAAAAATTGGAAATATCCATTTCAACAAATATCGATATTGCATCATCGTCTGACACGTCTAAAGTGTATCAATTCAGGTCAAAGAATTTCATCGAATTGCGTCTTATCCCAATATTAGTTCATTCGTTCGTCTACAAATAACTAAAGAAGCAAAACTTTTCTAACTGTATTTAGAATAATTGTCTAATTATAATTGTAAATCTATTAAATAATCGATTGATTATTGCTAAATTCTCTGGAAACCCTAATGGGCGTTGCCGAAACATTCTCAGGCCTACAGGCGTGTCGGTCTTGTTACTAAAATTGATTCGGACGAATACAATTACTTCCGAAGTTTGTTACTTTCTATCCTCGACTTGTTAGTGAATCGTCTCAAGCAACAGATGAGTTCAAATCTAATTGTTATAATTTCTTATAACTTGAACGATGAATTCCGGACATGTCGGAAATATTCGCAGATTTGTAACTTCCTGTGATATTTTGTAGTGCCCTGTTTGGATATCGAAATGCCATCGCTGGACTTTCTCTTATTGATTGGCGAATTAGTTCGTTGGAATTCGTGTAATTTTTATCATCTCATTGACCAGCAATGAAGCAACTGGAATCTTAATCTAGATTGACTGGATTTATGATATCTTGACTTTTACGCTTTTAGTTCACATTTTTACATATATTTACATGGTGGCTACCAAGTATTGAGGAATGCATAACGCTACTAATTATATTGTGAGAATTTGATTTAATGTTATCTCAAGTTTTTTTTTTCTTCTTTTTAATTCCACCAGAAAGCACTGAAGAAGGTAGGTTCAGGTAATGCCTTTTACGTATCAGTAACCTTGGTATTAAAGTGTATATTAAATGTTTAGGTACTTACTCCATAAATAACCATCAGTAAAATGCGTTTAAGGCATGGCTAGCACATTGGCATACATTTTGCTGAGTTGTACTCGTATGTCCCGCGGTGAAAGTGAAGCAGTGAAGCCGCCCGGCTTATGTTAAGTCAGGCGGTTTTGTTTGTGACGCCTTTTTGTGCATTTCCCGCATGTCGGCAGCGAATAACTGTGCGAAGGTGCGATGCATTCGTAATTCATCGATTCGTTTATTGCGTCTAAGGTTGAATTAATTTCATTTCCACGTATTTGAAGGTTGATCATTTACAAGTTACTTGATGAAATTCGATGATATTTCGTCGATTTCATTTCATTGATGAAATTGAAAGTTTTAGGTTGGTTTTAAGCAAATACTCACTGCTTTAGGAAACTTCGCAAGAATATTAGACAGCATTATTTATCCAAATGTATTGTTTTTTGACAAAATGCGTCTAAAAGTACCTTTATTTGCCGAATAACGTTTTCATCTAAATGAGATTTTAGTCTTCAAAATTTGGGTGGATTCTCATCGAAATGCTGTATTTTACAATTAAATTTCCTTTTTTGTCCTATCATTATTTCATTTCCCTAACTGGTTTCGCTCAAATACTTATTTCTATTTTAGACTGTAGTTTTCGATAAAATGTTACATTTAGCTAAAGTTACCTTTATTTGCCTAAATTAGAAATTAGATTTCATCTAAATGAGATTTGATTGTTGTAAAATTATGTATTCTACTCTAAAATGTAGCTTTTATAGCCCTCCTGGGCAGCACAGTTGGTAGTGCTTCGGCTTACCACGCGGTTGGACGGGGTTCGAATCCCACATGGGTGAATTAATTAATTTATTCATTCACACAAAAATTAATCACACAAAATCCACACCATTAAAGTCATACTACAAAAACCCCAAGAATTACAAATCGCACACCAAAAATCACATCAATCGCAGTATGCGCATCTTATGACAACTAAAACAAACAAAAACCACACTCAACACTCAACAAGGAATCAACACAAAAAAATTCAACAATAACAACAACATCACATTATCATGTAAAATATAACAATAATAAATAAACATATGTATCCAGGCTGAAAGGGCAGTTAGGTCTATAGCCAGGTCTATGGACTAAATACAATATTATTATTTTTGTAGCTTTTATCTATTTATTATTGGATTCCCCAAACTGTAGTTTTTAGTCAAATACTTCTATATATGCCACACGTAATATACAACCTTTATTTGGCTTAATAAAGTTTTCATTTAAATGAGATTTTTCTCTTCAAAATGTAAATTTTCATCGAAATGAAGCATTTTACATCTAAATGTTGTTTTGTAGTCCATTCATTCCTTATCTGTAGTGTTTCGTTCAAGCCTTTCTTTGTACATCAGTCCGCCATATTCATAAAAAATATAATTCATCTTGCGCTATATCCGCCCGGAATGGAATCTGGGATCTTTTGACCAGCAGTCAATGACTGCTGCGCTACGTGGCAGGACGATACAATATTTCACTCGTCTAGAAGAACCTATTTATCGAAATAAAGTTTTCCAAATGTGTTTGTACAATCGTTATATTATTTGTCTAGATGTAGTTTGTCGTTTAGTTATGCCTTTCTACACCAGAACATTGATTTCGTCAAAATATTACGTTGGTCTACAATTATCTCTATTCGGCATTTTACCTCACGATTAACTTATTCTCCTATTCGTCTAAATAATTTTCGTGCAATTACTTCTATCTACATCACAACATAATATTCATCCAAGTGTATAAAAATTCATTATAACGGGACTTTTTCTAGAAATATTATTTTATTTGTCATAATATAGATTTTGTTCAAATTTAGTAGTAGTAGTAGGACATTTATTGACATTCATCTTTGACACCATTTTACATTTTGCCGTCAATAGACTTCATAAAATAAATAAATAAAACAAAAATATAATCCATAACAATAAGACAAAAAAAAGTAAATTAAGCACATGTGCAACTATCATGCTTTTTGAAAGCACTAAGTTTTTCGGAACCTCTACATATGCTTCGCTTCCGTGGTATTTCATCCTACCCTCCCTACTTAGCCATCCCTTTTCTCCGTTTCCATTTCTCATTCACAATTTGCCTCAGTATTGTGACTCTCTCCCCTCCCTCTACCAACCCTTACGTTCCCCCTCTTATATCCCAAACCATTCAGCCCTTCGCAGACACACATATGCTCCTAGGTATCCAACCCACCTCACCTCAACATAACACACATTCCATATATTCGTTCCCCATCCACATCTTTCTTCCTTGTTCCTCACTCTCACACCTTGCCCTGGCCATAACCCGTTTGTCGTCGGCGCTCATTCAAATTTAGTATTCTTTAATAAAATTTCCAATTTTATATATTTTTGTACAAAAACGAAAATGAAATAGTAAATGAGGGAAGGTCGACTATAAGCAAAGCAATTATGACGCGCATAAAATTGATTTCTACGTCAATATTGTGTAAATAATTAACTCGAAATTAAGTTGAAACGTCTCTTAAGAAATAGACGAGAGGACGTCATTAAAATTTAGATGTTAAATATTTAATTACGCTTGACTAATTGTTACTTCATTTGATTGTGAAATTGTAATATGGAGCGATTTGTACACTTCGGTAATGCTTAAAATGTTTAAAAGTTATTAATCATTGTT